>PVJH01000979.1:0-243632 GCA_004026705.1 Nesogale talazaci | reverse complement strand
CTTCTGGAAAGTTCTTTTGAGAGTAGTTTAAGCAAAACGAAAGACAAATCTGCCACATCTTTTCAAGGCCAGAATGTCCGGTAAGTAGCATTTATATTTCAATGCATCCGTTTGCCGATATCCACTCAGCCCTCAGCCCATTAGCTCCTTTAGGTAGAAACCTATGGCTAATGTGATACATACTCTATCCCTGGGACTCACGCCTTGTGTGATAGCCCGAGATTGCACCTCTCCCTACCTGGTCTAACAAAGGAATCGTGTGTGCTGTTTACTAGGAAATGGGAAGAGGAGGGTAGAGAGCTGCTTTCTGTTACCACTGGAAAGACAGCAGATGCAGTTGAGAGGGGAAAAGGATTTGTTTCACACACCTCCCCAAGTATCCAAACTACGCCGTTTTTCTCAGTTGTTTGACCATAAGCAAGCTGCCTGATACCAATCGCTATCCTCCTCTTGACTTTGGGATACTGATACTTTTATAATAGAAGTTTCCGGGAGGCTCCATTGAGAAGATATGCGTGGCACACACAGTAGATGCTTAGTTAAGTTTTGGTTTCTTAGCTGAGCCCTGGTGGCGCAGTGGTTGTGTGTGGGACTGCGGCCGCCAGGGTTGATGGTTCAAATCCAGCAGCAGCTCTCCAGGACCAATGCTGGGCTTCCTACCCCCACCAGGGCAGTGCTGCAGAAAAAAAAAAAAAGAAAGAAAAAATTTTGGCTTCTTTTTCTGCATCCCTGACTTTGGACTTTGTAAATGTTTTTAAGTCTAAATATTCACAAATTAGCTAAAACAATATTATATAATTAAGCTAAAATCAAAGAGACTATTTTACAGTCCTTTGAGTACCCAAGACATGTTTACATGTACATAACTTTTATACTTTGTCTATTAGAATTTAAAAAAATCTAGATGACCATTAAAATAGCAATGAAAATAAAAATGGTATAGTCATGCTTTTTTTCACATTTGTGAATAACCCGTTTTTTTAAATTCTTGTAAAACTAGTTCTTGCTATGTAGTCTTGACAGTTAAAAAAAGTTTCATATATAGTACACATAAAAGCAAACACTTAAAAGTCAAGAAACTGTAGAGTCTCTGCCTACACAGGACAGCAAAGTGTAAGGGCTACGAAAAGTGTTGTGCAATTCTTTTAGTTCATGTTGATTCTCTGTAATTCATCTTGACTGATTCCAGTGAATTAGACCCTTGCGTTTCCCAATTAGGCCTTAAATCTTTGTTTACATCAGCCATAGTACTGTGCTTTAAAAAATAAAATAAAATTTCATTTAGTACAACTTTTTGTGAAGGGGAGCAGTAGCAACTTTATCATAATGCAAAAAGTCACATCATCTGTCATATGGTAATACTTGAAGGAAAAATTCCTAGAAACTTAAGGTAAATGATTATTTTCAGTAGTTATAAAAAATGAGATAAAAATGAATTTTGTCTTCAAATAGGTATTAGAATATTTTCATTAAATATTATACATTAGCATATAAAATGACTACTATGGCAGAGTTTTTTCCTATAATGATTCAAACATGATTCTGAACTACTAAGGTACTTGGACAGTGAAATAGTAGAATTGAGCATACTCTCATTGTTTAAAGGAATTATAATAAAGGCAAGAGGGAAAACTGTTTAGGTTTTGAAATTTCGTGTTACATAATTGGGCTCTTCTAGGAGCACTGTTGGCACACTGGGTTACATGTTGGACTGCTAATCAGTTCGAGACCACTGGCCACTCTTAGGGGAGAAAGAGGAGGTTTTCTAGTCAGGAATTACAGTTTCAGAAACCCATATGGGCAGTCCTACTCAGCTCTAGAGCATTGCATTGCTGTGAGTTGGAAATGATTTCATGGCAGGGACTATGGTTTGGGTTTTGAATGGACTTTTTTTACTCCCCTCTTTTAGAAATCCTCTCCCGTCTTTTAGAAATGTTTTTAATTGAGGAAAACTGAAGTACTTAAACCGGGGGTGCTCAATTTTGATCGCAGTGTATTAGTCAATTGCAAATATAATGTGGGTAGATCGCATGGCATTAAAAAAAGTTGGGGGTTGGTGTTAGTTTTAGGTTTTTTTTTTTTAGGGTTAGACTTAAAGAAGTTGATAAAATGCTCATTAGCGTAATAAACATCAATTATATATGTTTCTTTTTGCTCCTATAACAGTATAGTGCAGGTGCTTCTGCTTAGCATGCTCTTAACTTTCCTCCATGTGGGAGTTTAAGGACTTCTTGTGTCTCTTTGACCCTACCACTCGCGATAGCCTTGGATTCCTGTTTATTGCCCACAGCCCATTTTTTAACGTCTCTGATTTAAAGTGACCAATACAGTTCACATTTCTTTTACAAAGAGCTTGCCGCAAAACGGTTGAGTGTAAAGGGGATGGAACATAACGCTTCTTGATTGGTTTCATCTCTGCCACAGAAGACATGTCATCATGATGCTATTCTAGATGGTAGTATCTTCTGGGGGGTAGCATTATTTTTACCAAATCTTTTTTAAGATAGGAATTTAAAATATTATGCTCTCCTTGGAATCTTTGTTTTCAAAGGGTAGAAGTGTGTGTGTGTGTGTGAGAGAGAGAGAGAGAGAGAGAGAGAGAAACCAGAAAACTATAGCCACAGCCATAGAAGTAGGAGAAGGAAAGAAAGTACCTCTGAGACTTATTTGAATGACAGGAGCTATTTAAAGATAAAAGTTTTACAGGGCTGAGCCCCGGTGGCGTAGTGATTGTGCGCAGAACTGCGGCCCACTGGGACGGAGGTTCAGTTCCAGCAGTGGGGCTGGGCCTCCTACTCCCACCACCGGAGAGCAGTGATGCCCTCCCTCCTAAAAAAAAAAAAGTTTTACAAAGAACATTACAATTGGATTTTAGAACCTTTACTTGATCCAGATATTGTCACTTCAGGCCTATTGGATCCAAGCTGTTCAGATTTTCTCTTTGTACTTTGAAATCAGTTGAGATGAGTAGGGCAAGACTTTTTTTCTTGGGTATGTCTTTATAAGAAAGACACTTTCTGAATCTCTCTCTTAGATAGAGCATTATTATTTATATGACTTAGACTTATAATTTATCTAAACCTTACATTGTTACTTTGTTTGCTGTTGCTGTTTTTTGCAACTCTAAAGTCATCATAATTAATACACCAACAACCAACCTCATGTCTTGGGTCAATGGTTACTCAGAGCGACCCTCTGCAGGATTTCAAGACTGTCGTCACTGTGAACGGTTTCCTGGGGTAGAATGCCCAGTCTTTCTCCTGGGGAGCTTGCTGGTGGTGTTGAACTCCCGACCATGTGTATACCAGCCCAACACATATCCTATGCCAGCCAGGCTCCCTAATTAATCCACAGTGGACTTCATCAGTAAACCACAAATGATCTAGTAAATAAAGAAAGGCTTAATTATTAACTTGTGCTCAAGTTTCTTTAGGAAAACAATACAATTTTCTTTGACTAGCTGCATTAGCATTGAATCAAACTGAATAGCATCAAACTTAATAGCATCAAATCAAACTAAATGAATTATATATATGCACACACACATCCATATTTATAATTTATGTTTACACTTACATGAAATCACCCAAAAGAAAGACTTTTGAGTACTTTGGTTAACTTCACTGCAGTCTTTAAAAACAAAAACATTTTATTGGGCCTTATACAGCTCTTATCACAACCCATCCATCCACCCATTGTGTCAAGCACATTTGTTACATTTTTGCCATCATCATTTTCAAAACATTTTCTTTCTACATGAGTCCTTGGTCCTCCTCATTTCCTCCCTCCCTCCCCTACTCTCACTTCTCCCTTGATAATTTTTAAATTATTATTTTTTCATGTCTCACACTGACCGATGTCCCCCTTCAACCACTTTTTTGTTGGCTGCCCCCCTGTTAGGAGGTTATGATCTCTAAATCTTCTAAACTAAAACCCAAACCAAATATATTGCTGTCTGACAGATTCCACCTCATGGCTACTTTGAGACAGAGTAGACTTCTGCCCCAGAAGGTTTTCAAAGCTGTAAGTCTTTGTGGAAACAGACCACCTCGTATTTCTTTCTCCTGCAGAGCCGCTGATGGCTATGAACGGCCAACTTGGTTAGCAGTTGAGTTTTAAGCCACCAGTCAAACCAGACACTCCCATTGAGTCAATTCCGACTCATAGCAACATTTAGGACAGGCTAGAACTGTCCCTGTGAGTTTCTGAGACTATTAACGATTTATAGCAGTAGAAAGCCTGGTCCTTCTTGCAAGGAGCAGCCAATGATTTCAAACTATTAATCTTGCAGTTGGCAGCCCAAATTGGCCACCAGAACCACTAGACCACCAGAACTCCTGCTTCAATCTTTCTAAAAATAGCTAATAATTAAAAGTATAAAACTTTACTTGAGTAATATCCATTGTATATCGTTATTATACCCAGTTCTAAAGAGAAGTATGAAAGAAGTAAAGGAAAATCCTTGTGAAGCTTATTGATCTGTCAAGGGCTTTTTGAAGGAAAGTTTAAATCTATTTTTGTAATAATGAGATATAATTCACATGAAAAGCAAACCTTAGCCACAGAGTGGGTTCTGACTCGTGCAAATCTCATGTAGCTCAGAGTAGAACTGTCATCATAGTGGCGTGGGGAGGGGTGTATGTGTGGTCCAGAGTCACCAGCTGCTCTATGAGCAGAAGGCCCTGATGATCTCCAGCCTGTGAAACCTTATCACGCTGTTAGAGCCTGTCACAAAATGGTCCTTCTGAGTTAGAATCAACTCTACACCTCACAATAGCCGCTTGAGGGGGTAAATTGCCAGGCCTTTCTTTCACAGTGCTGCTTTGCTGGATTCAAGCTGCCAACATTTGGTTAGTAGCCAAGCACAAACTGTATGTGGCGCCCAGGTATTATAGTTAACTCACTTAAGGTAAAGTGGTGTTAGTATTTTCACAGTTGTACAGTCATTACATAATACCTTTTAGAACCTTTTCACCACACTTAAACATGCACTCTCTAGGCAATATCTAATTTCTGACTCTCCAGACTTGCTTGTTTTGAGCATTTTATATAAAGGGAATCGTGTGAAATTTTGTTACTGACTGTTTTCCTTTAGTATGATGTTTTCAGGGTTTGTGCATGTAAAGTTCTTTCATGGCTGAATAATATTTTAAAGTATGAATTTACAGCATTTTGTTTATTCAGTTGATATTTGTATTTTTCTGTAATTTGACTTATGAACAATGTTGGTATGAACTTGGATATACTTTATACTAAGAGTGAAATTGTTGGATCATATTTTAACATTTTTAGAAATTTCTAGACTGTTTTCAAGAATGCACCATTCAATATCCACCACCAATGTATATAGCAAGTTCTCCAATTTCTCAAAGATATTGAGAAATTTGATCCCTCATACACTGCAGGTGGGATGTAAATGATAAAGCTGTCTTTTGATCATACTTAGTCACTTAGTCCTTGTGGCTAGATTTATACCTTTACAGTAGCTAATGATGTGTGCTGAGCATCCTTTCTTGTCTTTATGGTGTTTGTATATATATTTTTTGGAGACATATTCCAATCTTCTATCTATTTTTTGAATAATTTAAAAGTAATTGAGTTGTAAGCACTTGAATATTTTTTACTGATACAATTTATCACCTATGTGACTTGCAAAATTTCTTCTATGCTGTAAATTGCCATATTACTTTCCTGATAGGGCCCTGTGAAGCCTAAGCCATTTTAAATTTTTATGAAACCCAATTTACTTTTGTTGTTTGTCCATTTGGTGTCACATCTCAGAAAACATTGCCTAATCTTGGTCATGAAGATTTATTCTTAGGTCTTGTTCTAAGTTTATAACTTTAGTTTTTTAATTTAGGTCTTTGATCTATTTTAAGTTAATTTCTGTATATATTGGGTCCAATTTAATTTCTTTTCATGTAGTTATCCGGTGACCTAGTACCATTTGTTTAAAAGACTATACTTTGAACATAGAATTCTCTTTCGCTATGTTGACTAAAGTTTAATACACTTTAAAAAATGAAGATTTTATTTTTGGATTCTCAATTTTCTTCCATTGACCTATGTATCTCCTTGGAGCCCTAGTAGTGGAGTGCATTGCATTATGTGTTGGGCTGCTAACTCCAAGGGCAGCCTTTTGAATTTACCAGGAACTCCAGAGGAGAAGGATAGATTTTTTGCTCCCATAAATGTATGTAGATAGCTTCATAAACCCAAAAGGACAATTCTACCCTGTCCTAAAGGGTCCTTGTGAGTCAGATATGACTTGATGGCTGTGAGTTTGGTTTTGAGTTTTAGATCTGTATATATATCTATTGACAACCGACTATGATCACATAGTCTTAAATTATTAAAGCTTTATAATGGAGAAGTGACTTCTCTGCTTTTCTTCTTTTCAGAATTATTTTAGCTATTTGGTTCTCTTTTATTTCCCTATGGATTTTAGGATGGGTTGGTAATTTCTATTAAGCAGCCAGCTGAAGTTTTGGTAGGGATTATGTTGAATCTGGATCAATTGAAGTATTGCCATCTTTAATAATATTAAGCCTTGTGATCCATGAGCATGTCTTTTCTATTTATTTAGGTTGTTTTAAATTTCTTTCTATGTTCTATAGCATGTTGTCTCATATTTTATAGTATGCCTTGAATTATATTTGTTTCATTTATTCCTAAACATTTTACTTTTTAGAAGCTGTTTTAAACTGAGTTGTTAGATTTTCATTGCAAGAATACATAAATACAATAAATAAAATATTTTCGCTATTTATTTGTCTCCAGAAACTTGGTTCTTGATAGATTCCTTTGGGTTTTTATATGTGAAGAAGCTTCAGAAAGTTGGTAGAAAACATCAATTATCTTTAAAAAATTCCATTTTTTAAAATTCCCTTTTCCACCAACTTTTTTAGAAACCTCTTTACAAAGACATGTCATGTGCAGACAAAGATATTTTTACCTTTTTCCAGACATAAATGCAGTTTGTCAGTTGCCCTGACTGGAACATACAATCTAATGATGAAAAGAAGTGTTACTCTTAAATTGTAAATTTTTTGATAGTTGCTCTTTATCAAGTTAAGACAGCTCCCTTCTATTCCAAGCTTGAGTGTTTTTATCATGAAAGGGCAGTTTATGTCCCCAGAAATGTGTTGTAAATCTTAACTTCTATGTGTATGGTTATAGTCCCATTTGGGAATGGCATGTTTTTGTTCTATTCATGAGGCAGGGTTTAGTGCAGGTATATCTTGTCAGTCTCTTGACAAATAAGAGATTAAACCAAACAAAATAGATTCGAAGGAAGATTGATACCAATCCTCATAAAGCTGTCCATTGCAGCAGGAGATACAAGATCTTCCTCTGGAAAGAGAAAGCTTTCTCCTGGATTCATCTGGATTTCTTCAAATGTTGAGAAAATAACCCATGATACGCAGACAATGCAACCTTGCTTGCTGACAGTGAGGTGTCTTTTAAGCACTCGCTGATGAAGATCAAGGATTGCAGCATTCAGTAAAGGATTACAATTCACTGTAAAGAAAAACAAATTCCTCACATCTGAACCTGTAGAGAAAAATTTGAGGTTCTCATGGATTTCGCCTTGCTTAGATCCATAGTCAGTGTTCATGGAAACAGCAGTCAAGAGATGCAAACGACATGTTGCATTAGGCAAATCTGCACAAGACCTGCACGAGACCTGAGCATATTGAAAAGCAAGCACTAAGGTGTGCCCAAGGTTACTTGAGGATTAAAGTGTGCCTGACACAAACCATCCTATTTTTCAGTTGCCTCATGTGCCATGTGAGAGATATACATGGAATAAGGGAGACCTCAGAAGAATTCTGGTGTAAGTGAAGAATATTGCAAAGAGCGTGGACTGCCAAAAGAACAAACAAATCAGAGAAGAGCTACAGCCAGAGTGCTCCTTTAAAGCACAGATGGCGAAAGTCCGCCTCTCCAACTTTGGACATACTGTCAGGAGAGAACAATCCCTGGAGAAGGACCTCGGACTTGGCAAAGTGGAGAGTCGGTGAAGGAGATGGAGACCCTTGATAAGGTGGATTGATGGAATGGCTACAACAAAGGACTCAATTAAAAAAAATAGCAACAATTGTGAGGATGGTATTGAACCAGTCAGTATTTCTTTTTGGGTGTACATAGGGTCATAAGGACTTGGAACAAACTCAACAGCACCTAACACTAAAACCATCTGGTGGTGTTTCTGTTATAGCAATACTAGATAACTAAGACTATTAAGGTTGATTTTGAAGTAAATATGAAATATAGATTACAAAAGTGATGGTGAAATATAGTGAGTCTGAGTAGACGAGAGAAACAAATTCATAGACACTCGTGTATAAGAAAGAACATTAGATAAAAGAACAATTGTGTATTGAGGAATAGCTCAGTCTAGTCCAGATCAAGTTTATAAGTCCAATATTAGCCCATAATCTCAATACTAGTTCATAAATTCCTCTTGAGACTCATGCAATAATGTCAAATGCAGGAAGATTACAGACCAGTGGGTGGAACATCTTACAGACCTAGTGTTGGTGGAAGGATCTCAGCAATGTCTTGGGTCTCCACGTGGCTCCTCCAGTTTCAGGGCTCTAGCATAGCTCCATGTGTCTTAACAGGAATGTCTCGCAGGGAGTGAACATGTGTCCTGCCTTCAGCGAACTGTTTATCAACTTTGTGCTTCCAAGTGAGGTCATCAGTTGCGATCTGATTGACAGGCTAATCTCTACCCCTTCACTGTTAATAGTCTCCAGTTGACAACTGAAGTGATGAAGTGGCAGATAGTAAGACTTGATTAGAAAAGAGGGATAGGTTTTCCTTTTTGTCCTCCATTTTATTTACTTAATGCTTTCTAATGATAACCCTATCCATAAATACATTTGGGGTGGGGCTGGGGGTTCCTTAATTCTTTACTAAAGATTTTCTGAATATGTTTTTAAAATAATGGTGGCTATTGTTTTTGAGAAGCATGTAATAAAAGCAATGGGAGCAAATTTCTTGATTGTTTTGACAGCTAAGTTGAAAGGGATTAGAAAGTGAAGAGCACAGGCGCTCTCTGCAGAATTACAAAGAAGGGAGCAGGCCTGACAATGGTACAGTGGTTCGTGAAGCTCCTGTTTAATTTGATGCTTTAATTGTGTTTGCATGTAGCTACTTCTGATTTGATACAGATGAGGGGGCTTCAAAAGTTCGTGAAAAACTCCATTATCATTTCCGTGAACTCTTGTTTTTGTTCTTCATGTCATAGACTTCAAAGGTTAAAATAACTTTGCAGTTAATGACAAATCTTCCTGTTCAGAAGGCAAAATAAATAAGTGGTAGTTGAATTTTCGGTTCTTTTATAGTAGCAGGGTAATAGTTTACATCATTTTTCAGTTCATTTTGTAATTTCTTTCCAGATAACTATATTTCTAATTTTTGAAGGAAATTAGTAGTATACTTTGGTATGCAAGACTCATTGTTCATAATGAATAACAAAAAATCAAGTTCATTGTCACGGAGTCCATTCCATAGTGACACCGTCTGTGGTTCCCAAGGCTGTAAATCTTTATGAGAGTAGATAGTCTGATCAGTTGCTGGGTTTGAACCTCCAACCTTTTGGGAAGCAGTCCATTGCTTACCCAGAAGTGCCACCAGGGGGCTCCTTTCATATTGAATTAGAAGCCTGGTAATTTTGAGTTAAGGAGGTCTAATGGTATAGTGTGGTTAAGAAGCTTGAGAGCTCACTGAAAGGTGGTTGAACTCCTCACCAGTCTATGCTTTCCATAGGAGAGAGATGTGGCACTGTGCTTCCATAAAGGTTATGGCCTTGGATGCCCCTAAGGGCAGTTGTACACTGTTTCAGAAGTTATATCTGAGTCAGAATCAACTGTGGCATGTAGCAACAAATTTTGGAATTTTAAAATTCTTTGCATTTATTAACGAAATTGGTGACACAAATAATGAAACAGAGATTATGTAATACTTTATCTTCGTTGTATTCACTTTTTTTTCATTGTATTCACTTTTTGGAGAGAAAACATCTGTAATCTTATAGCTTGAATCTTTATTCCCCTTGTATTGCTTAAAGAGATTCCCTAAATGAGTAACAGATCTGAGTTATATAACAGCAGTTAAAAATACTGCTAGAAGAATAGAAATAAATTTAACTTATACTAAAATTCATTGCTTTCTATATAGAGACTTTGGCTTTCTTCTGAATATTGCGATCTGATCATAATGTTTAGATTGTCCAGAGCAAAAAAACCCCCTTACTACAGGATATATTCTGTACTACGCTCATATTTGGTGTAATCTTCAGCAACTTATATATACAATTTTTGAAACGATATAATGTGAATTACATTTGGGCTGCTAACCAGCAAGGTCAAGAGTTTGAAACAATCAGCTGCTCATCGGGGGAAAGATGAGGCTTTCTATAATGGTATTACAAGGTATGGTCCTGGACACCCCCTGGTGAAGGTCTATCCTGTCCTGCAGGGTTGCAGTGAATCACAACTGACTTGATGGCAGTGAGTTTGAGAATCTTGAAACACTACTAGAATTTGAATCAATCAAGTATACCTTCACCTACCAGTAAATATTAATTTTCTTCTAGCAATAATAAAAAAAGACCCACACAAGTCAGTTGCTCGTGAGTTGAGGCCTTGCAGAGTAGAACTGTGCTCCATGGAGTTTTCAGGACCCTAACCTTTGGCTGCAGATGACCAGGCCATTCTTCTAAGACCCTCCTGAGTGAGTTTCATTTGCTACCAACTTTTATCTGATGCAGAACTGCCTGTCTTTAGTAATTGAGAACTTAAACCATTTGGACCACAAAGAATTCTTCCTAGTTATTCAGGTTTCCGGAGAATAAAAAGGATTCTTTGAGTGCAGCCAGCTGCTCACCAAATGGTTGGCAGTTTGAGTTTACTCAAGTACCTTGGAAGAAAGGCTTCTTAGTTTGCTTTTGAAAAATCAGTGATGTTGTAGTACTATTGTACACAGTATATGTTGTATAAATAACTGTTTTGTTTACTTAATTTAAAAGAAGTAAATGTCTAACGGAAACCACAGAAAAAGAAAACCTTAATGGGTTTACCATGGCTTGGAATCATCTTGATACAACGGCCTTTATTTTTTTGAAGTAAGAATTGGAACTAATATTTATTATACTACTGAGTGCCAAGGACTGTGAAAAGCTCAGCCTTCTTTCAAATATGTATTCTAAGTTAGTCTATGAAATTATGTAAGATAGGAAGTATGATTCTCATTCTATAGCTTCATCACTAGCTTTTTTACTCAATTTTATAAACGTGACCTAAGAAAATATGAAAGGTATTGTGGTAATTAAATAATCTCTTGTCAATTTGAAACTATTAAGAATGAAGGGGTGGAGAGTAGCCTGTCAATCAGATTGCAGCTTGATGACCTTACATGGAGGCACAAAGGAGATAAAAAGCCCGTTGGAGGCAGGACACACGTTCAGTCCCTGCGAGACATTCCTGTTGACAAGACACATGGAGCAATGCTAGAGCCCTGAAGCTGGAGGAGCCACGTGGAGACCCATGGCAGTGTTGAGATCCTTCCACCAACACTATAGCTACAAGACTTTCCACCCACTGGCCTGTGATCTTCCTGCATTTGACATTATTGCATGTTTATGTGAGTCTAAAGAGGAATTTATGGGATACATGGGCTAATATTCGACTTGATCTGGTCTGGACTGAGCTATTTCTCAGTATACAATTATTCTTTTATATAGAACTCTTTCCTATACACTTATGAGTGTCTATGAGTTTGTTTTGAGCAGTACCATTAATATCACAAGTAAAATTGTACTGGAGATAATTTAAAAAATGATTGCAGCAGTACATTTGCAGGGAGCTGCCAGAAATTCAACCACTTTCAGAAGAAGATGTGGAATGAAGGATCTTGCTTAAAGAATAGAATACTGAAAAGGGTTTGTATTTTATTGGCTCAACAGTGATACTTTCTGTGTGGATCATAATAAACTGGATAATGTTGAGAAACCTGAGAATTCGAATACATTTCTTTGTGCCCATGCAGAATCTGTGCATAGATGGGGAGGCAGTATTGAACAGAACAGGAAAGGATCTGGTCAGATGTGCATTAGGATTGTATTCTTTTGTTCTTTATGCTGACCAAATAATCTGAAGTTGGACTTGATTGGCAGAATTTGGCCTAATTTGAGGAAGGCTCATTAATAATCTGGAATAAGCGAACTTATAATAAGGAATAACCTGGATAACAGAAAAGGAAGAGAACCTGAAGCACTTACTGACAAACTGCAACTTTAAGAATGGATATCTCAATTTGAAGGAAAAAAACATCACAACTGAACCAATAAAAAAATATGATAAATGAAGAAAAGATTGAAGTGATCAAGTATATAATTTTACTTAGAGTCACAATTAGTGCTCACAGAACAGCAGTCAAGAAATCAAATGACACATTGCATGGGACATTTCTGCTGCAAAAGACATTTTTTTAAAGTGTTAAAAAGCAAAGATGTCATTTTGAGGACTAAGGTGCATCTGACCTAAGCTATGGCATTTTCTTTTTTTTTTTTCTGTTAAGTGTTTGTTTATTAAATTTTTTTTTAAGAGAAAGGTGATAACTAATGGATCAATCCACACATTGTAACTGTCTCTTTAGTCTGGGTGTCTTTTTTTTCTTCACACTTTTATTAGCTTATCATAATCCACATAGCATATGCTGTGTGTTTTTAATACCTCAGGCATATGAAAGCTGGGCAGTGAATAAGGACAACTAGAGAGAAATTGATTGCTTTGAGGTACGGCATTGGTGAAGAATATTGAAGGTACTATAGATTTAAGGTAATATCTTGGCAGAACTACAACCAAATTCCTTAGAATCAGAGATTTGTCATATATTTTGAGTATGCTGTTTGGAGAAACCAGTCTCTGAAGGAAGAACATTATACTTGATAAGGTATGAAGAAGGACATCGCATGGCCAACTAAAAGAGGAAGACCCTTGACAGGACCCTTGACAGTGGCTACAACAATGGGTTCAAACAGAAGTAATTGTGAGTAGGATTTGGAACCAACTTGATGATACCTGATTGGAACCCGACAGCAATGACAATTTAATTTCATGCTTAGTGTCTCTGCTAGACTAACCCTGCTGTCGTCGAATTGAATCTAACTTACGGTAACCTTGAAGGACAGAGCTCATGAGTTATTGAATTGTAAATCTTTAAGTGAGCAAACAGAGTTGAGGATTCTTTTTTTATTTAATTTATGACTTTATTTAGTTCATATAGTAGAACCCTTAAGTTGTTTCTGTTTTTTAAAAAAATTTATTGGGGGTTCATACTATTATCACAATCCATACATCCATCCGTTGTGTCAAGCACATTTGCACATTTGTTGCCCTCATCATTCTTAAAACATTTGTCCTCTAGAGCCCTTGATAGCCCGCTCCTTCCCTGCTCCCCCTCCCTCATGAGCCCTTGATAATTTATAAATAATTATTTGTTCATATCTTATACTGCCCAATGTCTCCCTTTACCCACTTTTTCTGTTGTCCATCCCACAGCGGGGAGGTTATATGTTGATCCTTGTCATCAGTTCCCGCTTCCTGGTATCGCCACTCTCAGCACTGGTCCTGAAGGGGATCATCTGTCCTGGATTCCCTGTGTTTCCAGTTCCAATCTTTACTAGTGTACACCCTCTGGTCTAACCAAATTTGTAAGGTAGAATTGGGATAATGATAGTGGGTTAGGGGTAGAGGGGAGGAAACATTTAGGAGCTAAATTATTCATTATTGCCACACTACACCCTGACTGGCTCCTCTCCTTCCTGCAACCCTTCCATAAGGGGATGTACAGTTGCCTGCAGATGGGCTTTGGTTCTCCACTTCGCTCTCCACCGCATTCACATAGGGGCTATGTTGCTTCTGAGCTAGATGACCACTTGTTTACCTTCAAGCCTGTGAGACCCCAGATGCTGTATCTTTTGATAACCAGGCACACCATCAGCTTTCTTCACCACATTTGCTTATGTACCCATTTTTCTTCAGCGATCATATTGGGAAGGTGAGCACACAGTGATTTTTGTTCTTTGATGCCTGGTAGCCGATCCCTTTGGCACCTTGTGATCACACAGGCTGGTGTGCTTCCATGAGGATTTTGTTGCTTCCAAGCTAGATGGCCGCTTGTTTATTTTTAAGTCTTTAAAGACCCTAGACCCTAGCCAGGCTCCATCCAGTTAAGGATTCGTGAGGGGACCAAACTCCATAATTAAATGGGTCTAAAGGGTAGTGTGTAATTGAGGGGCAAATTAAAGAGACAGCAGAGAAGATACAGCATGCAAGGGCTCACCTCCACAATTGCTTCAGGAACCAGGTCTGAGCAGAGAGAGAGTTTAAGGCATTCTCATGAGTTTAGGCACACAGGTCATGGTAAACACATACATTACAGGAAGGGGTAATATAAGAGGCATACAGGGAACATAAGGGGAATAGTTTAGGGCAGTACTTCTCAACCTTCCTAATGCTGTAACCCTTTAATACAGCTCCTCATGTTGTGACCCCCCCCTCCCAACTATAAAATTTTTGTTGCTACTTCATAACTGTAATGTTGGTACTGCTATGAATTGGGCAACCCCTGTGAAAGGGTCGTTCGACTTTCAGAGGGGTTGCGACCATAGGTTGAGAACTGCTGGTTCAGGGGTATACATGCAATAGGAAGGGGATTCTCTAGAGAGATACATGTGATAGGAAGGGACATACATAACAAGATGGGCGGGCTGTAGAGTCAAGACTGCAGCCTGACCTTGTTCCTTTGAGTTGTCTTTACCTGACATGTCTTTGAGCTCTTCTCCGGAGGAACAATCTCTTATACGACTCATGTCCAAAGGGAAAGGGCCCTAATTATGGTGGAAAACACCAAAGGGTCTGGTTGCTTTAGATGACAGACAACCTTCAGGCAGATAGCCTTCAAGCAGTTAACCTTCAACGGTGTATAATAAGTTATGTGCTTGCCAGTAGCATCTTAAAATTGACATTATTATGGGGGACATGGAGGGGAATAACTTTTACTTAGGAGAATGTTAATAGAATGCATCTCCAACTTAAAAACTTGAAGGTCTTCCCCCCAAGAGAGTGGGAAACGCTTCCTTAATGCATTGCTGTCGAGACTTTGTCCTCATACACTCTTCCTAGTTTTCAGTTTCCCACAGACTCTGAAATTTGTAAATGTAAATTCAATGATGTAGCAACTAAATGACTGAGCTGGATTTCAGATTTAGATATTGGATTCTTAACATTATATACTTTCCAGAATATTTTAATGTTTCTTATTTTCCATAAAAAGATTTTATAGCAATACATGTGCCATTCATCAAGATCTTATCCTTTAATTATTCTTCCAGTTTTATTGTTTATTACAGTTTTCTCTCAACATAACCTCATAACCTAGGTATTCAGAGTTCCATCCCGATCTGCACTTTTTAAGTGCCTACAAACAGTACTTTATGACCTTGTTGACCTTAATAACTCACCTCAGGTGCCCCTACTTTAGGAAACTTTACCTGACACCTTCAGTGTTTATTTCAAGCTCTTTTACTGTGCTCCGTACCATCTCGTGCATTCTTCTTTCATTGCAGTTGTCACATGGTCTTGTATCGCGATCTGGTTTATGTTTCTGCATCTCCATGTCTGAGACTTTGAAGGGAAGATATGTATACTTTACCTTTCGATACTCAGCGTTTGATACTCAGAAGAGATTTAATAAGGCCTTGACATACAATATTGTTATGTGTGGTTGGGTTGATTCTGGCTCCTAGTGACACAGTAGGACAGAATAGCGCTGTGTCATAGGATTTCCTAATCATTCCTGTAATCCCTTGGGATTCCCATAGTATTTATGGAAACATTGCTGGGTTTTTTCTTTCACAGAGCCACTGGTGGTTTCAATCACTGACATTTTGATTCATTGCTGGGCTGGGGCCTAATCATTGTAAAGAAACTTGTAAGTGACAGGAGTCATTGAGCATGTCGGAGATTGAAAAATCAGGAGGAGGAGATGGTTTGAGGAAGAAGGCTGAATTTTGTATTAGGCAAATTGATTAAACTTGGAGCAATTTCTACTGACTAGATTTAGCCTCATGATTGGCCTCCTTCCAAATTCTAATGGATAGAGTCTTCATATTGGCTCTCTAGAGAAGTCTGTAGATCCTTTTTAGAATAGTAAATTTAAATGAGTAAAGATTAGTGGGATACAAAAAAAAATACTTAAAACACAAAAATAAACATCTGCTTTAGTATATATGTAGGTCTTTACTAATTCATTTAAATTGTGAGCACCAACTATAATTCAAACTACCATAATATAGAAAGAATCGTATATAAAATCATTTGCTATTTTGAGATACCTGTGGCAACTGCAATTTGATATGAAAATTTAATTTCTGTTACTGATAAAACCCACAAGTATGCTAATACTACTTTGGTGTTACTGAAGATATAGCTGTCAATTAGAGGATAGTACTAAGGTGCAACTTTTGGTCTTAACTCATAGAAGAGTGGGAAAAAAATCCATGAGCGTTGTAAATAATTAGAGGACTAGTGGACCACATAAATTCCAACTTTCCTGACACTGAGGCCAGAAAAACTAGATGGGGCCAAGCTATCAAAACCAACAACTCTGAAAGAGTTCACAATAGATCTTTTGTAGTGGGAGAAAAATATGGAACAATTAAAAATTGTTTTAATGCCCATGATTACCGTTCTGATAGAATCCCTGAGGCTTTAGTTACCCTCAATCCTGGAACTGAACTTGCCCCCCTTGGCTCAACTTTAAGCTCAACACAGTAGAAAGACTAGACAGTGTTAGCAAGGCTGTCTATACTCCTTAGAACAACCAACCAATAACAGATAAAAGGTGTAGCAGTTATTTAGGGGTAAGGGTCAGAAGGGAAAAGGGGGTAGGAGAGAACGACAATTAGTTTTTTCCGTGATCTACCCAAAATAAGAGTGCCCAAGTTTTGCCATCCTCACATATTTTTTTCTTCTCATTATTTTATTGGAGGCACGTACAACTCTTATCACAATCAATAAAACATACATTCATTATGCCAACCGCATTCGTACATTTGCTCTCAACATTCTTAAAACATTTTCTTTCTTCTTGAGCCCTTTTCAATAGCTCCTCATTTTTTCTACCCCCATCCTGTCCCCTCTCCCTCAGAAACCTGTGATAATTTGTGAATTATTATTATTTTGTCATGTCTTATACTGTCTGACATCTCCCTTCACCCCCTTTTCTGTTGTCCATCCTGCAAGGAGTTGTTTATATGTAGAACCATGTGATAGGTTCCCCCTTTCTGCCTCATTTCCCCTGACCCTCCTGATATTGCTACTTTTATTATTGGTCCCAAGGGGTTTATCTATCCTGATTCCCTGTGTTTCCAATTCTTATCTGTAGTAGTGTTCATCCTCTGGGCTACAGGGTGTGGGAGGCCTGATAGGACTTGATCAAGGGCAATGTAACCAAGAGGAATTACTGAAACTCAGATGAAGGCTGAGCATGATAGTGGGACAAGAGAGTAAAAAGGAAAAAGGAAAGAACTAGGAGGCAAAGGGCATTTATGGAGGTCTAAATATAGGCATGTATATATGCAAGTATATGTGTATATAAAGATAGTGCAATAGACCTATGTGCATATATTTATAGGGTTAGTATTAAGATAGCAGATGGACATCGAATCTCTACTCAAGTACTCTCTCAGTACAGGAACACTTTGTTCTATTAAACTGGCATTCCATGGTGCTCACCTTCCTGTCATGATGATTGAAGACAAAGTGAGTTCATAAGCATATGTGGTGAAGAAGATTGATGGTGTCCAGCTATCAAAAGATTTGTATCTGGGGCCTTAAAAGCTTGAAGATAAACAAACAGCCATCTGCCTGAGAAGCAACAGGGCCCACATGGAAGAAGCACACCAGCCTGTGTGATCACAAGGTGTCAATGGAATCAGGTATCAGGCATCAAAGAACAAAAAAAATCATATTGTGAATGAGGGGGAGTGTGGAGTGGGGACTCAAAGCTCATTTGTAGGCAACTGGACATCCCCTTACAGAAGGGCCATGGGGAGGAGTTGGGCCAGTCAGGGTGCACTATAGTAACAATGAAACACAACTTTCCTCTAGTTCTTTAATGCTTTCTCCCTTCTGTCATGATGCCAGTTCTACCATCCACACTTCTAAGGAGCAATCTGATTGGGTTTCTTCTGACTGACTTGTCTTTTCTTCTAGTCCTCATTATATTCACTATTCTTTTCAAACATCAAAAATTCAAAATCATCAATTCCTCTGTCTTCCATTTTCATTGTTTATCCTTTGTGTGCCTATGAGGTAATTGACAAGACCAGGACATGAGTTAGAAGTTCTTTAGTTATCAAAATGACATTTTTGTTTTTAAGAAAATATCTCCCGAAACTCTTTATTATTTACATTCTTAGTAATCTTCACTAAGATGACAAAAAATCCTGATGTATCTTAAAATGTGACATCAATTAACAGTGGAGCTTTTTGTTTTAGCTACTGAGTCTACTTTGTGATTTGCCTTAATAACATTTAACCCTGAATTTCTGCTGGATGTTTAGTATATATTACTGATTCATCAGAGCTGCTTATATTGTAGAAACATCATCTTGATGTTCACTATATAAATACTGCAGATACTTTATGTTCTTGCTTTTTGTTTATGACAGTATTTGTCCAAACAGTCTATTTACTGATTTAATTTTTTAAATGTTTAGTTTCTTTTCCCCCTTCTTGATGACTTTTGACTTGCTTGGAAAAGTCCACATTTCAAGATTATAAGACTATTTACTATTCTACTTTTTTCCTACAATTGTCTAGAATGAAACTTACTATAGCGTAGTATTAGTTTGTACTTGAATTTTGTGGTTGGATTGACTTCAAATTCTAATCTGACCTCTTCTCTAGCGATAGGTGTTGTCTATATCATAGCATCTGTACACCATTCCCTCATGTAAAATGGCAGTTTACATTATTTAATTTCATTAAAATTATGCACGGAGATTTTTAGCATTATGTCTGAACACATATTTCCTTAACTTTCCCACTCATAAATTCAATCTTTGATTCCCTACCCCTAAATAACAACAATAAACCAGTCGTCAAATCAATTCTGTCTCATAATGATAGGGTTTCTGAGATTATGCCTTTTTATGGGAGCAGCTATGCTCATCTCCATTTGAATGGATTGTGAATTTGAACTGCAGATCTAAGTTATGAGTCCAACATTTAACCAATGGTGCCTCCTTAGTCAGCCTACTTAAAATCTAGTTGAGATAATGGAGGGAAAGTTTCAAGAAATACTCATAGCAACCATTACTAAACAAAGCCAAAAATCCACATCTAAATGTGAAGCTATTGTTTCTCAAAGCCTGTAGTGGATCCAAACCCTTGAGAAGACAGTGTTTTGGTCTCCTTAACTCTTCTCTATAGGATTGTTTAAGTCTGAAGAATTCTTAGACATAGTTGGGTATCCTGAGGTATTCAGATTATGTTCCCGTGAAATGTTCTTTGATTGGGGTGGGGTTAGGGGAATGCAAAAAAAACCCCAAAACGTGAACGTGTAAGATTGGGGCTGTTGTATGGATGGGAAAGACTTTCTAGGAAAATTTTCATAGAGAAAACCTTGATACACATGAATAATAAAGCAGGGCACATTGTTATGTTGCAAACACATTCCTAGGTAAAATTGTGCTGGTCTTTTTCTTGTCAATGTTTCATTTTTCTTGAGAATTTTTTGGATACATCTCCATAATTACTTTTATCTTTGAGGAAATCTATCTAGATTATTTCTTTGAAACCCCTCAAAATACTTCTATAGCCTACTGAGCTGACCCCTACTTTAAGTTTAATTGGCCCAGCCAATCCTTTTGGAAGTCACTATTTTGATTGGATCTTAGTTTTTTAAGGTACCTAATGAGACTTAGACAATTTTATTGCTTTAAGCTGCACAGGATGAGTGCTAACTGTAATGACTAATTAGAAATGACTATAATTTTAAAATTATTTAAGTGTACTGAGACTAATTTTCTGTGGAGTGATGAAAAGCATCTGTATCCTAATAGGAAGAGGAGTAAACTTACATGAAAAATGATATGATATAAAACAAGTATCCTTTCAAGACAGATAAAACCCTCAAGAACAGTAGGAGAATAACACTATCATGAGGGTTGGGGATGATGGGAGTGTGGGCGGACAAGGGGGAGAAAGGGGAGAATTCATCACAAGGTTGGACATATAACGCAGGGGGCCGAATAACAGAAATGTGGGTGAAGGGAGACGATGAACAGTGTAATGCATGAATTAAAAATGATAGTATATAATTGATCAAGGATTCACAAGGGTGGGAGGGTTGGGGAGGGAGAAGAAAAAAGGAGCTGATACCAAGGACTCAAGTAGAAAGACAATATTTTGAAAATGTCGATGGCTTAGCATATGTATAAGTGTGCTTAATAAAACTGAATAATGGATTGTCATAAGATTTGTAAGAGCTCCCCAAACATTATTAATAAAAAATAAAACAAGTATCCCTTATTTACCATGTCTGTGGGAAATAGTTGTAACTTCATTTCCTCTTGTTCTTAGAATGCTAATGTTTGGGTAGAAATGATAGTAGTATGAGTTGTTGGATGGTGCAAGTGATTCATGCACTAGACTGTTGGTTGCAGTTTTCTAGTATACCCAGAGGCACCTGGAAGAAAGGTTTATTTCTGAAAAGTTCAACATTAAAGATGGTGTAGGCTCAATCTATGACACATGGGTGGCTATGAGTCACAACTGGAAAAATATTTTTATTGTATATGTATATATAGGTAACTTTTACTGTTATTAGCTAAAAATTATGGTATATTCAGCACTTCACAATTCTTCCTGATCATTTGAAATAGTTTTTTTCTTAGTAATTTCTATAAGATTTATACTTTCTTCATTAAATTACAGTGTTATGTTTCACTATTGTAAGTGTTTTGTGGAAAGTAATTTTAAATACTTTAAAAAATGATGAGTGCTTTTAATATAGTAATATATTTGCATTAAAAAATCTTATTGGGGGCTCTGACAGTTTTTATCATAATAATATAGTAATAATTTGTTAGCATTTTGTCCCCTAATTTTCTTTCCTAGATATGATTTTTGGGTAGGGAGTGAACCCAGTTCTTTCATATAGTGAGTGTTTGATAAATGTTTCTGAAATGTTATAGTTGTCTCTCTTTTTTTAAATAAAAATAAGTTTTTTGTGTGGCATCACTGCCCTGGTGGGAGTAGGAAGGCCAGCCTTGCTCCTAGAGAGCTGCTGCTAGATTTGAACCATCAACCCTGTGGGCTGCAGTCCCGTATACAACCACTATGCCACCAGGGCTCAGCCCAAAAATAAGTTTTAAAAAATTAAAGAACTCTTAATTCTTTAGGGGGGAGGGTAATGATATAATTTATCCCTATACAATTTTTAAAAGCAGATTTATTGGCACATAATTCACATTTACAATTTAATAGTTTAATCATACCAAGAAGAGTTGTGCAATCAATAATGCAGTTTTAGAGTACTTTGCTCTGTTTTGTAGTTATTGTTATTTAAAAAACAAAACAAAAAAACCCTTCCTAAACTAACTGCCATCAATTTAATGCTGACATGGCGACTCTGTTGGACAGGGTAGTCCTGACCCCATGAATTTCTGGGATTGTACTGGCTATGGGAATAGAAAGCCTGCCTTTCTTTTGCAGAGTGGCTGGTGCTTTCGAACGGCTGGACTTTTGGATTATATCCCAATTGGTAATCATATCACCTCCAGGGCTCCCTCATTGTTATTAGAGGAATATAAATATTTGCTTATTTTTCCCTCATATAATAGGATTTGAGGCAACTGCGTTTCAGAAAATGATATCAAATCCTCTCTCTTGATTCTGGAGTAACACCTTTTACACTGTGCTGTATTGCTCTCCTTTTCTCAACTTCAAAACATGAAGGTAATTTTTATTAATTGAGAAAAACGAAAATGAATTCAGTAACAGAACAGGAAATTTGTTCCCCTGAACTTTGATGAGTTTGTGAAGTTGGCATTTTGAATGCAGGGTTTGAATTCAGAAGAGTGTTATATTTAGTTTGCTTTGTTGCTTTTGCAGATTATCTGCTTGAAAAAAATAGAAATCCAAGTTAAGCCCCTCCTACTCTTTGTGGGAAATGATGAACAATACTCTTCCTTCTGACAAAATCTAGGTATCTGTATTTTACAATGTCTGGATTTTGCTTTCACATAGGGCCAAAAGTATCTTTTTCCTGGAACCAAGCTTGACTCAAAGCCTTTGTAAGCTCTCTTATTCTTTTATCCTTTTGCACATCTATTTTAGGAACTATTTTAAAGTTGACACCCCTTCCCTTCAAACCTTTTCCGCTCAATACAAAACACATAAGCTTTTTGGCAGTCATTTGTATGAATAGAGTGGGTACTCCTCCTAGACATTGAATCTTGCCAAAAGGTAAGGGTTAGCTCTGCTTAGTGCTATCTGTTTTGGATCAGTGTGAGTCAGCATTGGCCCTGCTTTTCACTTAAGTTCTTTCATAATTAAGATGCTGACATCTCGGAGCCTTTTTCGCGATGAAGCTTTTCTTTGTACCTTATCAGACTTTATCCCAAAGAGTTTGTTTACCAAGTTTTTTCTGTTATATGCAAATTTTAAATAAAGATATAGATAGGGTTTTTCAAATTCTAATATTCACTGTTCTCAGAACAGTAAAATTAGCTTAAATATCTTTATTTTGCCATGTGCAACTAAGTTTGGCAGGGATCCTGGTGGCTTGTTATCGCAGGTCAGTGATTCACAGTGTTTCTCAACATTCTCCGTCTTGGACTATATACTTGTGAAGGAAGCTTTCCCTCTCTAACCCTCCCCTGAGGATCCTTGGTGACATAGATGTTAGTGTTGGGCTGTTTACTAAGTCAGCAGTTCAAAACCACCAGCCACTCCCTGGGAGAAAGACAGGGCTTTCTACCCTGCCTTATAGGTTCGTTATGAATTGGCATTGACTCAGTCGTGGTAGAGCTTTAAGATCTCTTCCCTGAAAAAATTCTGCACTTTTTGATTCAGTACTGGTTAGTATGTCAGTTTGGGCATGTTGTAGAATCTCAAAATTGTGTTCCCTTTTCAGTGTTTATTAGTTTGGTGGAACAAAGAGAAATCTGAACGCACAAGAACATGGCTGTAGGGTAGATGGGTTAAAATTTCCCAGCAAAATTCTTGTAGGACAGCTCTTGCTACTTGTAAAGAATGACCAAGTGTATTATGATTGTAGAAAATTAGTCTGTGGAACTCTTCTAGCTGTTTTCTCCTCAATGCAGTTTTCTTACAACTTCTTCGTATTAAGATCCTGTCTCTTCCACCTTTTTTCCCTCCCAAATACATCAGTCCTCTGGGGATGGAGGTGTCAGACTGGGCACATTTCCCACACCATGTCTTGTGGTGGGGCCAGCCCTATGGTCCCCTCTGTACCATGGCTGCTTCAGGCAGGAGTGTCATCTCAGGGCTTGGTGGGTCTGGACGTCGTTTCTCCCCCCTCCCTCCACCCCCTCCATTAGTTTGCTCCATGTGGTCTGGGCAGACCCACTCTCTGCAGGTTGTATCTTCAGTGTTGTCCTCTGTAGTGTAATCTTCTGGATGGACTCAGGTCAGATTGGGACTAGCAGCAGACAATGTCACTTATCTAGGTCATCTTTTATCAGCTGCTCTTTTAACATGCCTCAGTTTGGTTATAAACATATTAATTTTAGAGTTTATTCCTTCAAAGATACAAGAGGGTACCCCCCCAAAAAAACTGGAATTCTTTTTTCAAAGTTATGTATTTAAAATTTTTTACAAAACTACTTTATCAACTTACTCTCCATTACATTTAAAACACTGGTCAAATCTGTAATTCCATTCTGGGAAATAATTTTCAAATTTATCTGTTTGAATGGCTGACAGCAGCTCCCTTGTTTTTTTTTCTTCACCTCTTCTACATTATCAAGTTGCTGTTTTTTCACATTCCTCTGCATTTATGGAAACAAGAAGTCACACAGAGTCAGGTGTACGGGGCAAGAGAGGCATGCTATTGTTTTTTTTTTGCCAAAATGTGGTACACTGGGAGGGCTGCTTGAGTAGGTGCATTGCCATGGTGGTCAAACCAGTCTCCATCTCCCACAAATCAGACCTTATTTGTTGCACACTGTTACGCGATCTTTTCAGAATCTTTAAATAGATAACTTCATTTACTGTTGGAACTTACTATGAATCGAGTCGACATTTTCTTCTGCTCAAAAATTGATGGACCTCCAGAAGGAGGTTTGTCATCATTTGACATTTCACCTCTTTTGAAATGAGAAAATCACTCTTTTTTTTTTTTAATTTTTTGTTTTGTTTTGTTTTTTGTTTGGGCATCACTGCTCTCCGGTGGTGGGAGTAGGAGGCCCAGGAAAATCACTCTTATACTTGAGTTTTTCCAATAGCACTGGCCTTGTAAGCTGTGTTCAACAACACAACAGTTTCTGTGGCATTTTTCCCGAGCAGGAAACAAAATTTCACAGCCTCATGCTGTTCTCTTAAATCAGCCTTTGCAAAACTCCTATTATAAAACAGTTCACGTTGAGCAGATAGACCATTCCCAGGTGATGCCACTGGGTGCACCAACTCATTGCGTGCCTAGCGGGATAAATGTGTACTATGAAAGCTCTGCTAAGTGCAATTTCAATTTTTCTGGTAATCCCCTCTTATTTTCATTACTGATGGGTTTGGAAAGTATGAACTATGCTGTGGATTCTTACCCATTTCTCAGATTGCATAGCCAGTTGGTTCAAAACAATTATTTGTAGATGTACTTTCTATTGATTTCTATAGTAGTTTTAGAGTATTTTTAATAAATGTTCTGATCTTAATTGTAGACACCTTTGCTTTTATTGGGGGCTCTTACAGCTCTTATTATATTCAATACATTGTTTGTATCAAGCATATTTGTACACATGTTATCATATTCATTTCCAAATATTTTCTGCTTTAGCCCTTGGTATAAGTTCCTCTTTCCCCCCTCATTTTTTTTTAAGGAATTATTTTATTGGGAGTAGACCTCTTTTTTTTAAATAGAATGTATATGTCTTTTTATCAGGAAATTTTAAAATTCCATCTGATTTTGGTAGGCTGAAGTACAGTGAAAAAGAGTAGAATTTAAATGGGAAGTTGCAGGATTCTGGTCAAATGACCATGATGATAATTCTGTTGAGCATTCTGGAAAATAGACAGGTGGCTTTGCATGTTTATTCTTGAACATATGTCACATGTATTGGTAGACTCATTTAAACTACATCTGGAGTGTATAAAAGCATGAGATCTCAGTTCTCTTTCTGTGGCTTCTTTTCTCATCAGGTTATTTTATGATGTAGAATTCTATTGTAATTAGGATGAAAATATAAATTTTAAAACTTATAAGCCATCTTTATTTATCAATTTCTATATTAGTAGCAAAGGTCCCTTGGTGGCATAGTAGGTTCTGTGTTGGGCTGCTAATTGCAAGCTCAGCAGTGAGAAATTCCCAGCCACTTGGAGGAGAAAAATGAAGTGTTCCACTCCTGTAAAGAGATACAGTTTTGAAAAGCCACAGGGGTTGTTCTACCCTGCCCTGTAGGGTCACTATGACTTGGGATTGACTCGATGGCAGTTCCTTTTACATTTATATTAGTGACCAGAGAAGGGCATAAAAAGAGAAGTTCTCTTGATGTAAGAATTCATACATGTGGTATGGTTTCTCATGTTATTTCTAAAATTGTATACTAGTAAACTGTACTTTAATGGGGGTGTTACTTTTGTTTTCATATACCAGAAAAACAAACCCTGGAAAGTCACTATGTAGTCTATTTAGGATACTTGCAGTCAAAGTGCTAGGGGGTACATTATTGGTTGGTTATTTCTCTCCTTTGGGATCCTATAGGGGCTGTATTTATAAGAGTAGAATTGTGTAGCCTGTTTTAAAATCTATCCCTATTTGGGCATCCTACTTTTCTCCTGGAATGATTTGAAGAAAATAAAATTTCTTAAGGATAAATTTGTTGAAATTATCTAAATTGATGAAAGAAGGCCAAACTGCACTGAAGGTATTGGTGGAAAACAGGGTGTACCAGGAATTGATGGCATGCCATTTGAGATGTCTTAACAAACGTAACACAGTTTTGGAAGCAATCAATGGCTATTTCAAAGAATTTAGAAGACAACTAACTGACTGGAAAAGAACTAGATTTGTGTCTATCCCAAAGAAGGATGATCCAACAATATGCAGAAATCAACAAGCAGTTTCACTAATAACACATGCAAGTAAAGTTTTCCTAAAGATAAGTAAAATACCATGGGAGCAGTACATTGGTGAAGAGCAGCCAAAAAAGTCAAACCATATTCAGAAGAGGATGTGAAAGAGGGTTATTATTGCTGGTGTCAGAATGATGTGGCTAAAAGAAAATATCAGAAAGATAATTTTGTTTCATGTCTGAAAAGACATTTGACTCTGTGGATTTTAGCAAATTTTGCATGACATTGAACAGTTGGAATTCCGTAGCACTTATTTGGGCTTATGCAAAACCTATATGTAAAGTATGAGGCAGTCATTATTACAAAATAAGATATTGCGGAATTTCAATAGGAAAGGTGCGCAGCAAGGTTGTATCCTTTATCTATATTTAATCTTTATGCTAGACAAGTAATCTGATAAACTGGACTATGTGAAGAAAAACAATGCACCAGGATTGGAAGAAGACTGACACTCATTATTAACAACCTGTGGTACACAGATGACATAACCTTGTTTGCTGAAAGCCAAGAAGTCTTGAAGCATTTATAGACGAAACATCAACCCTCAGTATGAATTGCACCTCTCTCTCTCTAGACCTATAGTATTTACTTTCTCTCTCTCAATGAACTAGTGAAAAATATCATGATAAGCAGGACATTGACATGCCATTGATTTAATTTTGGGGGGATTCTTCGCCATTAATACTCATAAAAAACTAGTCAAGGAATTAACACTGTATTGCATTGGGTAAATTGGCTGCAAAAGATGTATTTCAAGTGTTAAAAGGTGAAGATGTCATTTTTGAGGACTGCAGTGCACTCTTAGCCAACCTATGACGTTTTCAGTGCCCTCAAAATGAAATGAAAGCTGGACAATAAAGATAGAAAAAGAATGTATCAGAATTATGGTGTTGGCAAAAAATATCAAGAACTGCCAGAAGAGTGAACAAATTGGCATTGGAAAGAAGTAAAATCAAATGCGGAAATGCTGAAATTTTGTTGCATATACTTTGGACATTTTATCAGGAGGGACCAGTCCTGGATAAAGGATGTAATGTTTGATAAAGTTAGAGGGCTAATGAAAATGGAGAAGACCCTCAACGAGGTGGATTGATAACAGTGGCTGCTACTGTTGACACAAATACAGGAGTGATTTTCAGGATGGCACATGTTCTGTTGTAAGTAGGGTCACTAAGGTTTGAAAATGTCCAAATGACATTCAACAAGTGGTATGTGTTCTTTGATTTTCATTTCCTTGATAACAAATGACATTGTGTTATCTTTTGATGTTCACATTTGCTTTCTGTCTTTTTAGGTGGAGTGCCTGTTAAAATCTTTTGCCTATTAAATTTTATTTCTTAGTGTTTTGAGAATTCTTTGTTAACACTGGATATTATGTCTTTTGTCATGTATAATTTATAAATTTCTAGTCTGCTTTTCCTTTTTTGGTTTTCTAAACAATGCCTTCAAAGAGTCCTTGACTTTTAATGAAATTCAGTATCAAATTTTGCTTTTTTGGATTTTGCAGGCTCTTTTTGTATCTAAGAAATCTTTGCCAAGCCCTTGATCACTAAAAATTCTCTTCCTCAGATATTTGATAATTTTCAACTTGTACATCTTTTAGTCCTGTGATCTATTTTGTATTAATTTTTGTATGTGACATAAGGTAAAGATGGTTTCTTATTTTTGCATATGGCCTTTGGAGCTTGGTTCTGCAGTTGTTGTGCCCTTGTTTGCCAATGAAAAGGAGATTCAAAGTTATCCAGCTGCTGCTTGGCCAAGAGACCTGGCGGTAGACTCTGTAAAGTGTAGGAGAGAACCCCCCCCACCCCTCCCATGGGCTGTTCTTCTCCCCCATGGGCTGTTCTTCTCAGACACAAGAGGTCGCTATGACATAAAATGACTTGGAGGGGCGGGTCAGTAATCTAATTATTACAGCATCATTTGTTAAGCATTTGCTCCCTTGATTGAATTAATACTTTTGTTGAATATGAGTCTGCTTTTACATTCTCTCTTCTTTCGATCATGATTATTTTATCTTTATAAGACATCTTGAAAATAGTATAAGCCCTCCAGTTTTATTTTTCCATTTTACAGTTGTAGTTGCCATTGTTGATCTTTTGTATTTCATTTAATTTTCAGTATAAGCTTGCCAAGTTTTGCAAAAACTATGTATGAGAACGGATTGGGGACAGAATTGACATCTCAACAGTATTGAGTATTCTAATCTGTGAACATGTTGTATATCCCCATTGATGTTTCTCTCAGTTTCTCTCAGCAATCTGTTCATAGGTTGTAGTTTTCCACATGCAGATCTTTCACATCTTTTTCATATATATCCCTAAGTTTTTTGTAATTTTTGATGTGATTTTAAATAGAATTGATTTCAATTTTTAATTTCTAACTGCTTGATATTTTCATGTAGATGTACAATTGATCTCTCCATCATTTCTTGATATATTAATCTTATATCCTTCAACATTTTTAGCTTATTAATTTTTGTAACTTTTTTCTTGTAAACTCATAATTTCTATGTGCTGGCAGCTTTTAATTATGAGCAAGATCTGTTTCTATAACTGTATGTTTCAGAATTTGTAGGTAAGTCAGAGGAGACTGTATGGATGGTATTTAATTAGCTTTCAGTGCAAAGGTTCTCAGCCTTTGGGTCATGACCCCTTTGAGGGTCGAACCACCCTGAGAAACAATAAAATCCACTTGGAGGAAGCATACCAGTTTGTGTGATCATGAGGTGTCAGTGGGATCAGGTATCAGACATCAAAGACCAGAACCAAAAATCATTATCAATATGAATGAGGGGAGAGCGGAGTGGAGACTAAAACCCATCTGTAGACAATTGAACATCCTCTTATGGAAGGGTCACAGGAAGAGATGAGCCAGTCAGGGTATAATATAGGACCGATGAAACATACAATTTTCCTCTAGTTCTTTAATGCTCCTCCCCCCCAACAATCATGACCCCAATTCTATCTTACAAATCCAGCTAGACCAGATTATGTACACTGGTACAGATACGAACTGGACACAGGGAATCCAGGACAGATAAACCCCTCAGGACCAATGAGAGTAGCAATACCAGGAAGGTAAAGAGAAGGTGGGAGGAGAAAGGGAGAACTCAGCATAATGATCTACATATAACCCCTTCCTTGGGGAACAAACGAGAAAAGTGGGTAAAGGGAGACATTGGTCCATGTAAGACATGAAAAAAAAATCATCAAGGGTTCATGAGGAAAGGAGAGGGGTAGATGAGCTGATATTAAGAGCTCAAGTAGAAAGACAATGTTTTGAAAATGATGGTAACATAAGTACAGATGTGCTTGACACAATGGATGTATGCATCAATTGTGATAAGAACTGTATGAGCCCCAATAAAATGATTTTTCAAAAAGAGTCTATAGTTTTATACTATCTGTTTGATTTTGCCATTAAGGTAATCCTCACCTCAACCTGGTGTATGAGTTTGGGTAGAATTGGTATTGTTTCTGTCTTGAAAACTGATGTTATCAGTTATCTTGTCTGCTCTATAAATTGTATCATAGGTGATGTTTCTAATTCATAAAAAATAAAAATTCTGTTCTTATTGTATAATAGGATATGCACATTATTACAAATACATACATCCATTGTATGCAGGCCACATTTGTGCATTTGTTGCCATCATCATTCTCAAGACATCCTCCTTCTACTTAGGCCCTTGGTAGCAGCTCTTCATATTTCCCCTCCTTCCTTTCTCCTCCTCCCTCTTGAGCCCTTACTAATTTACAAATTATCATTATTTTGTCATAGCATACATTGTCCAAAGTGTCCCTTCACCCACTTCCCTGTTGTCCATTCCCCAGAGAGGAAGTTATATGTAGACCCCTGAAATTGGTTACCCCTTTCTACTTCACCTTCCCTCCAACCCCCTGGTATCACCACTCTTACCACTGGTCCTGAAGGGATCATCTGTCCTGAATTCCTCCTGTTTCCAGTTCCAGTGTACATCCCCTGGTCTAGTTGGATTTATAAGGTAGAATTGGGATCATGATAATGGCAAGGAGGAAGCATTTAAGAATTAGAGGAAAGTTGCGTATTTCATAGTTGCTACACTATACCTTGACAGGCTCATCTCCTCCCTGAAACCCTTAGCAACCATTATATAAGAGGATGTCACTTCACCTACCGATGGGCTTTGGGTCCCCAGTTTGTACTCCCTCTCATTTATAATGATATAATTTTTAGTTCTTTGATGCCTGATACTCAAAGCAACTTTTATAACTGGCACATCTTTTGCCGAGAATTGGCTCATACATTTGCATTAAATTACAATGGATATATCTAACCTCTGGCTTCACTGCTATTGCTGCCAGGCAGAGGCCAAGTAAGCTTCTCCTTGTACAGATTTGTTCTGAGATCAACCGTTTCTCGCAGCCACTCTGTATCTGTGCTGAGTTTGATGCAGTGGCCAAACAACTCGCAGAAAGTATTCACAATTGAGTGTTTACTAGAGAACTTAAAAGGCCAGGATCAGCAAACCGTAAGAATAAAAACATTGGCCTCCTCAGCTAGCAGCCAAGTCTCTCTAAAGTCTTAACTTCTCACTTACATGGTCCCTTGGCCTTTGTCTCCATGGGCCAGGAAGCCAGCCTTGAACAGGTGATACTCTTTGCTTATGATGCGTGCTTCTATACGTTAATGACTTGTTGGGTAGCTATAAAATTATTAGAATTAATAATGTGTACAGACTCCTTTTGCACTAAAACTGGTTATGACTTGCTCCAAGTGTTTAATCACTAGGACTGTGAAGTATGACTATACATCACTGTGATAGAGTGGATTTTTTCAAGGATGAAATATTAAAAATCCTATCTGCAGTGTAAGTTAGTTTCCAAATGGAGGGGTGCAGTGTAATCCTGGTATCTATATTAACACATTATGTTCATTTCCAATAGTTATTTTACATATTGTAGTGGCAACATTTAAAAAATGTTTGTATCTACACGTGGTAGTGAGTCTTGCAATGTGATGTGTTAAGTTTGAGACCAGTTGGTTTGCTTCTAAGTGACTGCCTTTGTTTTCATAGTAAGATGCTATGTCACGTTATACCGTGCACAAGTTCTCCTATCACATTTAACTTACCCTGTTGCTGATAATGCAGACATTAATAAGGACTTTTATTTTTAAGACCTTTAGAATATAGTATTCACAAAGCATCATCCATTACTAATCTTTGAAGTGCAGCTTTTTGTTTATCTATTTCAATGGTTCTTGTTGGTTGCGACTCCTATAAGGGTTAAAAGGCCCTTTCACAGGGGTCGCCTAACACAATCAGAAAACATATTTCCTATAGTTTTAGGAATTGAGACAGCGCTCCTTTATCTGTCTCCTGGTGGGTCCACCCACATTCTGATATGCCTACATATGAGTACCGAGGGTGAAGACTGTTACCTAAGCTACACCATGCTTCCAGACAAAATTTCATTTATTTGTAATTAGAAATAAATATTTCACAATGTATAAAATTACATACAGTTTTGTGATTAATCACTATGCTTTATGTTCAATTTGTAGCAATGAAAATACATCCAGCATATCAGATGTTTACATGACAATTCATAACTAGCAAAATTGCGGTTATGAACTAGCAATGAAAATAGTTTTATGTTTGGGGGTCACCTCAAGATGAGGAACCTGGATTAAAGGGTCACAGCATTAGGAAGGTTGAGAACCACTTATGTAGTTGGTCTCATATCTAGCTTTGAGTTTTTCCTTACAAAGGAGAACTGATACTGAAGTTTTTTTTTATTTGTGAGGTTGTTTTAACCCATAGATTAAGCTTGGTTTGGGGAGAAACAAATGGCTCCAGATTCTTGTACGTCTGCCAACTTGGTGCGCTAGGTTACATCTGGTATACTGTCCTGGTAAAATCACTTCTATAGAGGTGGGTATGAAAGTGGTTTTAAAATTTATCCTACTAGAAGTTTTTAGGTCCATTATATATATTGACTAAATTTACCAATAAACTTGTTTCTTCAATAGGGTATGGGATGAGAATATTTTTTATTACATAGTTTTTGTTATGCTTTTGTCTTGAGACCTTTTAGTATGATCTGCAGTGACTTCAAATATGTGTTCTGCAAATACTTGTATTTAATCTCAGTCCCTGCTATGTCTGTTCATTGATCTTTCAAAGAGCAGATTTTTAAATTTTCATAAAATCTAGTGATTATTTTTAAAATGGTCTTTTGTGTTATAAGAGAAAATCTTTGCCAAATGTACAGGTACAATTTTTTGTCATATATTTAGAGGTTTTATAGATATATTTGACATTTGAGTTCATGATACAGTGTCACAAGGTTTGCATTGAGGCATACTTATTATATATTGATGTTCAGTTCTGGTTTGATAGTTGATCCTTTCTTTATGGAATCCGTTCACAAAGTTGTTCTCAGGCCATTGAGGCAATACTGACTCAGACAGCCCCTGGGGGTTCGAAAGCCCAGTGTTTCCCCGAAGCTGCTGCTGGTTTTGAATGGTCCACTATGCCTATCTCATCATCCCAGACCTTAGCACGAACTCTCAGGGCTTCATACAAAGCTTGTTAGAAATCTGTTGATCACATATGCATTGGAGTACCATGACTTGGAACCAATTCTATGTCACCTAACATGTCTTTGAAAAATCTCAGTTCTATTCCATGGAGCTATGGATTTATCATTTAATCAGTACTAAGCTTCGTGGATTACTGTAGCTTTTTAGAGTCCACTTGTTGATTTTTACAAGGGTAAATGTACTTAAGAGGAGTCAAAAGATGACAGGTATTAAAAGAGGTGAGAAGTACAAGTAAAGTAAAATACATGTAAAAAGCAATATAAGTAGGGTTCTTATTTATACATGCATCTTTTTTTTATTCATGCATAGGTTTTGAACACATTGCATACAGAATGTGTTCAAACTTGTCAGTGATCAATGGATAGCTTCAGACAAGCTTCAGTGATATTTTTGTGTATTGTTAGGATGAGGGAGGAGGAAAAAAAGGCATTTGAGAAGAGTAACTAGGTGAAGAGCTGTTTGTTCTTTTAGTCTTAAGGAAATTTGAAGATAATGCATGTGATATCATGCCATGAGTCTTGGATTTGCCAGTGCAGTTCAGAGAGCAAGGTCCTATGAGAGCATTTACAAGTGCTCTACTAGGTTACAGAAATTTAGCCAAAGAGGTTAACCCTCAACAGGTATGGAAACTGTTTCTTTGGACTTCTAAGGAATAATTTTGATAGCTTTTCTCAAAGGGTAGGGGACAGTCACAGGAGATTACTATGAAGAACTTTTTAGAAAAGCGAAAACTGGTGAGGAAAACACCAGGAAAGTCATATCTAGAAAAATTTCTTTCCAATCACAATAGTGCACTTTGCTCATTCATCAAGGGTTGTAGGGAAAACTTTGCCCTACCCACCCTGCTGCCCTGATCTTGTCCCTGCAAACTTCATTTTGTTTCCCAAGCTCAAAGTACTCTGAAAAGGAACATTATTGGACACTTTGAGAATGCCAAAGCTACTGTTTTGATATGGTGTAAATTGAAGAGTGAAGAATTCTTCAGAAAAGGGTTAGAGCGATGGAAAAACAGCTTCTAGAGATGCATAGACTTAGAAGATAGGTTAAGAAACAGTTTCACATTTTTATATTTTTTGCCTAACAGTCTTCTGATTGTGTAGCAATACCTTTTAATGTGTGTATGCATGCTAGTTTGAGATAGTTTTGATTTCGTGATCCTTTATACAACACATAAAGTTGTCAAAACCTTTATGCATAGCTAAGAAACATTGTCAGATGTTGAAAGCCTAATGAATAGAAGCAGAACATTGTGGGAGATTGCCTATAGGATGGGCCCCTTGGGTCAGAGGGCACTCAAAATGTGACTGAGGAAGAATTGATTTTCCTGAGTGGAGTAGAACATGGTGATGTATGAATTGGGTTATAGCCTTAGGGAGTAGAGCCTTAAGGATCTTCATGTACTGATGTGGAAGAACTCAAGGTAAGCTGAAAAAAATCTGCTAATAATAGAACTTTAATAAGGAAGACTGAAGCATTGATGCATTTGAATTGTGGTGCTGAAGAGAATATTGAAAGCACCATGGGCTGCTAAAAAGAGTGATCTGTATTGTAAGAAATACAGCAAGAATGCTCCTTGAGAGCGTGAGGGTGGGTGAAAGAATGCCTCTTCGAGGTATGGATGACAAAGCGTCATCTTACATATGGATACTTTGTACATATTGTCAGTAGAGACCATTCCCATGAGAAAGATAATCATGCTATGTAGGATAGAGAGACAGCAACTGAGTGGAAGGCCCTTAACGAGATGGAGTGACACAGTAATCAACAGTGGACGCAAGAATAGGAACAGTTGTGGGGAGGGCGCAGTGCTGGGTAGTGTTTTGTTCTGTTGTGCATGATAAGATCCCTATGGGTTGGAACCGACTAGATAAGACCTCACAACATGTGCAGTGCAAAAAAATGAACCAAACACTGTTTAATGCCACCATTAGACATTGCTCTGTTTGAGCCAATTATTATAGCTCCTTCTCAATCTGTTTCATTGAATGCTTACCTCTCTTGCTTACCTTCTGCTTTCCTTTCCTTACAATATACGAGACGAAACCTCACCATCCTATCTTCTAAGGAGCATTCTAGCTGGAAGCACACCATGACTGATTTTGTAGTTCATGGTATATTCAATATTCTTCAATGCAAAATTTGAAGAAGCTAATTCTCCTACGGTCTTTCCTGTTAAGCTTTCGCCCAGAACATGGACTGATTGGGTACACTTTATACACTTGAAATTTCTGTCATATTGGTCCAATGTAATATATTATTTGAATTCTTGACTGCTACACACACACACACACACACACACCATCATTCTTTGGTGTCTGCAGGGAACACACACCATCATTCTTTGGTGTCTGCAGGAAATGGATTTTAGGGATTCATGCAGATAACAAAATTTGAGGATGCTTTATAGCTCTGGTTGTGTAGGCAGCTAACTTCAAGGCCAGTAGTTCTAACCCACTAACTGCTCTGAGAGATAAAGATGTTTTCTGCTTCTAGGAAGATTTACAGCCTCAGAAATCCACAGGAGGTGCTGTTGAGTTAGAATCAACTCTCTGGCAGTGAGCAGGTTTGTTTGTTTGTTTGTTTAAGCTCTGTATTTAAAACGGCATATTTGTGTATAATCTACACACATTGTCTTTTTTAAAAACATTTTTACTGGCACTTCATCCACATGTCATAACAATTCAGTACAGTCATATCAAGAAGAGTTGTGAAGTCAACACAATCAATTCTAGAACATTTTCTTTTTGTGCTCATTGTTATCATGTAATTTTGTCTTAATTGTGGCAAAAAAAATATACACAAGAAAACACTTTCCAGTTCAACAAATTCTCCATGTTAATTCAGTGCCATTGATCACACATTCTATTGTATAGACAAATTATTAACTTTGGTTGTCCATATTTATAATGAAAATTAAAAAATATCTAATAGTAGTTTTGTTTAAATTTTGCAATAATTTGTAGACTCAAACTCCCAGTTTCCATTTTTTCCTCTTATTAATTTTGCTGTGCTGTGGCTGTTTGCTTTTCTTTACTCATTATTCACTTCCATTCTCACTTAACCCATTTTTAAAATTGTAATTTGAATGAAAGGTTTATAGAGCAAATTTATTTCTGTTCAATTATTCATACACATTTTCTTTAATGGCATTGATTGTAATTCCTAAATCTCATGGTAATCTTTCCATTTCCTCCCTGCTTTACCATTTCCCCTACTTGCCTTTTGAACTTTAAGCTAAAACCAATCCCACTGTCATCAAGTTATTTTTCAACTCAATGTGACCCTATATAGGGTTGCCAGGTGTGTAAATCTTTGTGGAAGGAGAGAGTATCATCTTTCATACTTGGAGCAGTGGGTAGGTTTGAACTGCTGACTTTGTGACTAACTGTAGCATCATCTTAGCGCCATGGTTCCTTCTTTGGGCAAATAATGCCATTTTATGGTTGGTGGTTCTGAGGAATACATACTTCCCTGTGTTCTTCTACACTTTATGGGCCTGCTATCTATCTGAATGTTGAGTTAGGGAACTGAGTTTAGTTTCAGGCATTTGAAGAGTGACCAAGGACTATCATTTTAGGGGTCTCACCTATCTATGTCAGAATAGTAAGCCTGACCTTTTTCGGTATTCTGAGTTTTATTCTGCATTTTTCTGTCCTGTCCCCTCTGCCCCCCTTCCAGGAGACTTCTATTGTGATCCCTTGCAGAGATTGGCAATGGTAGCCAGACACCATCTAATTCTTATGGTGCTTATGCTGATTTCTGATTAAGTTCCAGAGAAATGTCTAAACATACATAGAATGAAATTTACTTGAAACCTTTCTTTTTTTATTCCCTCCATACAGCACTTTGACTATGCCCTTAGCCCCATTCCAGAGTCAGAAACTTCATATCGTTATTTTTGGATTAGCATATAATCAGTATCTTTGAAAAGAAATGTAACAGACATGATACTCTTCTCATCCGTACACAAGAGCTTTTTTGCTCCATATATCTGTTTTTCTTTGGTAGATAAAAAGTTTGTCTTGAGGTTTGAAGTAGATCCTAAGAATAAACTAACTAGAATTAAGATATAGTGTCTAGGTATTTCTAAACACCAAAACAGTCCTTTGGTTTGCCCACAAGGATCCTACAATTAGTTAAAAGAATTATGATCACTGGATTAGAAAAACAGTTTCTAAGTTAAATGTACTGATAGGGGTTTAATTTGGTTGTTTTCAGTCCCATTTACCAGTTAATAGGCCATTGATTACTTGACATTCTTGTCTCGAAAATTTTTTACTCATTTCTGAATAGTGACAACAGGAAGTAATGCAATACTTGATGAGAGGGAACAAAAGAATATGAAGAAATGCCAAGTTCCTTATACAATTATTTGATGGCAAAATATTTTATAACTATTTTTTGAGTAGTGCCATGATGAACATATAGTATAAGATCCTTGAAAACAAGGGCCATACCCATCTTATTTATTATTGAATTTCTAGAGCACAGTACAATAAATGACAGTGGTAGGTAGGCAATAATTTTTTTTTTTTTTGGGGGGGGCCATTACTGCTCTCTGGTGGTGGGAGTAGGAGGCCCAGCCCCACTGCTGGAATGAACCTCCATCCCAGTGGGCCGCAGTCCCGCGCACAACCACTATGCCACCGGGGCTCAGCCCAGCAATAAATATTTGTTTAATGAATGTTACACAGGTCCAAAAATTGCAATTCCAAATCTAAAGGTGCATTTTTCATTGTGGTATGCAACTTTAGTATCATTGATCATAAATTTTGTTAATTTTGAGTGTGTAATAGAGCTAGGAAAACATGTAAATTTCAAGTGGGTCTTTTTGAATGTTTACATGATTTATTCTCTACAGACTTTGGATAAATTATTCTTAAAGACAAATGCCATCCAGAGATCCTTGGTATGGATGGAGAATAGAATTGCTGCTATTTTTTTATCCTAGGATTATATTCTGAACTTTTGTGATTGCCATGGATCTTTATTTTTACTAAATTAACTCTACTATATACAGTGTGGTCTGCCAGGTGTTTGTTTATAAACAGTTATATATAGGAGAATGGGAGAGGGAGGGGAAAAAAGAGCTGATAATAAGGGCTCAAGTAGAAAGAAAATGTTTTGAAAATGATGATGGCAATATATGTACAAATGTGCTTGATACAATTGATGTATAGATTGCTATAAGAGCTGTAAAAGCCCCCAATAAAATTATTTATTAAAATAACCCAGGTATTTTAAAGGATAATTACAGTGATTAATAGTTTGTATTACTAAAGTAGTTATCAGTGAGAAAAGGAAAACTTCCAAAACCACACCGTGTAAAGGTTATTTTGCTTTGTTAAAGTATATTTAGACACATTTTCTAGAATGGAATCCTTTTTTTTGGCATCACTGTCCTCTGGTGGGAGTAGGAGGCCCAGCCTTGCTCCTGGAGAGCTGCTGCTGGATTTGAACCACCAACCCAGTGGGCCACAGTCCCGCACACAACCAGTATACCACTGGGGCTCATCCCTGAGAATGGAATCTTATAAGTTAAAAGCCAGATGAGACAGAGGCATTTTTATCAAAGTGAATAGTCACTTGGAATAATAATGTTTCTGTATACATTAGGAATAAGGCCATTTGAGATAGACTTTTCTTATATAAAATCCAGCAAGTCATTGACATCTTAACTCTAAAATATAAGCATAAATAATGAATATAGGCTAATTTTAGATTCTTAAATTCTGGGAACTCTGCCAGCATCTGCATCTACACTTAATATTACTTATGCAAACTATTGTGAGCTGGTAGCATAATATTTCTATGCAGAGAAGTACATGTCTAATGATTTTTAGTTTAAGGGTTAGAGTCACTGAATTAGAAAGTGATTTTTTACTTTGAAGCACTCCAGTAGCATTCTGACTTCAGCTAGAACCACATTCTCAGTCTGGATCACAAATGATGTAGCACTACATTAGTTGTGTCGAATCAGATGGACTGAGATAGATTTTTTTTTTGAGATAGATTAGTCTTAATCTTAGTTAAGTGGTGAGGTTAAAGTTGGGATTTAGTGTAGTTGAACTTACATCTTTACCTACATGGTATGATACAGACTACACCTGTAAAGATTGTAGTCTGTCAAACCCTAAGGAACGTTCTGCACTGTTGTATAGAATTTTTGAGTCATAATCCACACAACTTTTATGCAGTTTAGCTTGCTTTGATTAGTCTGGATTTTTTTTTTTGAAAGAGAGAGAGGGAGAGAGGGGAGGGGAGAGAGAGAGAGAGAGAGAGAGAGAGAGAGAGAGAGAGAGAGAGAGAGAGAGAGTGTGTGTGTGTGTGTGTGTGTGTTTGAGCTTACTTGATCTTCCTAGCCCCAAATATAGAACTCAGGGTTTGAGATTTCTTAGGGTAGTATATTTGGGTATATCTTAAATATTTTTATTACATTTATAACAATAATTTCAGTGACTAATATGTAATAAAATTAAAATAAGCCCAATACTATTCATCGAAAGAGCATGTAGTTAAATAGTTACAGTCTTGCAGACTGACAAGGACAGTTGTCCCCTGCTCTATAGTTTGGCTCTGAGTTGACATGAAATCCACTCAATTACCATGGGATCGATGGTGGATATAGTTAGTGTGTGTGGTTGTTAAGAAAAAGTCTGGTGGTTTGAATGGTCTCAGAGATGTTTTAGAAGAAAGATTTACCAATCTACTGAAAAACCATTCAATGAAAGCACAGTTCAACTTTGACACATAGGACTGTTTTGAGTCAGAACCCATGGCAACTATTTATTTTTAAATTTGTACATTGAGTCCCTTGAATGGTTACTTTCAGAACCAGTAACATCTATATCATACACAACACATTTTGAGTTTTTTTGTCTATTTTGTCATTACTGATGAAGGTTGATTATTTTGACAATTACATGAAGACAATGGCATAGTATTGGTTTTGATTAGGCTGATAATATAATTCATCATCCAAATGGAATACTCATTCTGAGCGTGAAAAGGAGCTATATTAATAAGTATATCAGAACCATAGATATAAATGAAAATAGCCTAGGTAAACTAATTCTATTAATTTACTAATATATGGTCATTCTAACTTAGATGCTTTTGATTGCAAATAACAAAATATTTCAAAACTAGCTTACATAATGAAATTTATTGGCTTGTATATTTGAAAAGCCTTGTGCTTGAAAGTGGTTCAATGTGAATTCTGGCTTTGTTCTTGTTTTCTAGACTCACCCTTCCATGTCTGGTTTCCTTCATGGTTGGTAGTAGATTGCTGCCAAAAGCCATTTGGGGTATATTCTTTAAACTTGCCCCTCCCATAGTCATAGAATGAATCTTAAGCTTTGTGATTGTTATCTGTGTGGAACAAGGAATGCCTTACGTTGGTTGTCTTAAGCTTAGAATAACTGAACATTTCTGAAGCAAGCAGGTTAGGGTTACCCCGATTCTTAGATTAGTCATAGTACACCCTGGAAACTGGTTGTGAAAACAAGGTAGCTAAATGAAGGGGAAGGTTTGGAATAGATTTACTGCAAATTCCTTTATCATTGCTTAAGTGTCATTTCCCTTAGGGTGTTTTTTATTGGATTTTTGCAAGAACTTCTTAGACTGCAGCTCATGTAGGTTGGACTCGAGTAGGAATTTGTGGTATAAAGTGACTTACTAGACTGGCAAGGAAGAGATTAAAAACCCAACAATTTACCATCCTTTTTTCTCTTTTCTGTAGACTGCAATTATTTATTAATATCTTTTTTTTTAACAGACTAATAGGGATGCCAAAGGAAAAATATGATCCTCCAGATCCTCGTCGAATTTATACCATCATGTCAGCAGAGGAGGTAGCCAATGGGAAAAAATCTCACTGGGCTGAATTAGAGATCTCGGGTGAGTGGAATCTGAAGCATGTAATGGCAATATTGTTTATTTGTTGCACATTTTCAGTTAGGTGAATCAGTGAAAAACATACTGAACACTACTGAGGTACTGATGCTTAATTTATATTTTTTATCTGTGATTAAATATCTTTGTTCTCACGTTTGAGTTTGAGATTAATTAGCTTGAGTCAGAGTTTGCACCTGGAATTGAAGACGGTGGAAATTTAGTTTGCCTGTTAGAATGATTATTTTTCAAATATAAATCTTTGGTACTCTTCTGCCAGCCTAATATTTGCACTGCAGGAAACCCAGAAACTTTCTATTTTAACAAAATATGTAATAACGGTGTTTACATGTTAGGACTTGATAAAATGCAATAAAATCATTAAAAACTTATTGCCAGCAAGTTGATTCACCTGCTTGCAGCCCTATGGGCAAAGTAGAACCTGCCCCTCTTGGCTTCAGAGGCTGCAAGTCGTTGCAGGAGTAGAAAGCTTCATCTTTCTCCCACAGAGTGGCTCATGGTTTTATACTGCTGGTGTAACCCACTACCACCAGTGCCACAGATAAACTATACTCTGATTTGCCAGCTTTCATAACTGCAGCTTAATTATATAAACGCCATCAGGCTGTTCTACAAAATGCCTCCCTAGCAATCTTCAAAATTGTCAAGATCATGAAAAACAAGGAAAACCTGAAAAAACTGGTACAGACCAAGGAGAGAAGACACAAATAATGTATCCTGCGCTGGATATTAGAACAGAAAAAAATTGTAAAAATAGATAAAATTCAACTAAAGTTTGGAGTTTAGTTAATAGTAACATGCCAAGGTTGATGCTTTAGCTTTCACAAAAGTACTTTGCTGATGTGTAATGTAAGATGCCAGTACTGGGTAACAGATAAGGAATATGCAGTAACTGACCTCTTGTTAACTTTTCTGATCTTATTTTTTCTGTAAATATGGAATTATAACAAAGTTAAGCAGACAATACAAAAATATACAGAATATTTTTCTCTTGGAGAATTTCATTTAGAAGCATTAATCCTACATTATAATGTTAGTATTGACTTGATGGCAGCTGCAGTGAATTTTGTTGTGGAATTTAACCAATTGGAAGCAGATTGCCAGGTCTTTCTTTCAAGGGACCTTTGTAGTCCAATACTTAAAAAGTGTGGGTTGTTTACACCACTAGAGACTCCGTTGCCATATGTAGGAAGCAAATTCTCTTCTGATTGACAAACACTTGAATGAACAGTGGGTAAAACTGAAATTTCTGTCTTTTCCCAGAACTTTTTACCTGGAACATTTTGTTTCTTATATCATTCAGAAATCTTAATTGGCAGCTTTAAGTCTAATTGTAGGTAGCAGGAAGGAACCTGTGATAGAAAGAGACCTGGAAAAAGGTTCTGATTTTGAATGTGTGGTTCTCATATAGTATGCATATAGTTTAATACTATATGAAATGTATATGTTCCCTTTGAGACTTTGTGCCCTCTCTAGCGTCCACTGTCTTCTCACAATCAGAATCTAATCATGGAGATTGATGCATAATTAAAATAACACTTTACCTTTGTAAAGTTTGCAAAATATGTTTATATATTACATAATTAATTCTTATTATTGTTTACATGATAAATCACCTTTTGTAGAAAATAAGAAAAACTGATCATTTGCCTAGGCTTTTAAAGCGAATAAGGACCCCTGATGTCAAAGTGTTTACATGTTGGGCTATGATCTGCAGAGTCAACAGTTGCTTCCAGGGACAGACAGAGGGTAAACAGTCACAGTTTCAAAGGGGCAGCTTTGTCCTAAAGAGTCAATATGAGTCGGTATTGACTCAATGACAGTGGTTTTTGGCTTCTTTGATTTAGAGCTAATAAATAGTGAAAACCAGAATTGTGACTCAATCAACATTTCTGAATCTTTTTTATAGTGCATTAAACTGCTATATCTGCTACCTAAATGATGAAGACTTGATGTAGCTGTTTCAGAGTATTTTGCACTTAATACAAAACCTTGAGCCAGAGTTGGCAACTTATATTTCATAATCAGGAAGCTGGAGAAGTTACCTCCTGTGGAAATAAAATGATTTTTGTGGTGGTTGACTCTGCCAAAGATTTTTTACTTTTTTCTATTCAAAATTGTTAACTCAGTCCAGACTCTGGAAAGGTGTAAATGTTTTACTCAATTTTAATGGATTATATGAAAGGTACTTTTTCTTTTATCTAAGGCTTATTAAAAAATGGAGGCTTTTCTACTTCAAAAGCTTATTCAACCCTAACCTTTCTCTTTAATCATCATGGCTTCAACATATTCTCATTATGCTAAATCACATTTAATACATAGATAGTCCACTCTAAAGAATGGTTCTCATGACAAAGGGGTAAGAAATTAAAGGATAGTAGACTCCATTTATAAGCAATCAATGGTATTAAGTGCAAAATTAAACTGCCAAAATAGAATATTTTCATGTATTTGCAGTTTTTATTTTACCACTGTTTATTCCTTTTTCTTTGCATTTTTATTCTTGGAGCTTGAGTTTAATACCTCAATATCTTGCCTTTTAGGTAGAGTGCGGAGCTTAAGTACATCACTTTGGTCATTGACACACTTGACAGCGCTGCACCTAAATGATAATTATCTTAGTCGCATTCCACCTGATATTGCCAAGCTTCATAATCTGGTTTACCTGGATCTGTCATCCAATAAACTCAGAAGTTTACCAGCAGAACTAGGAAATATGGTGTCTCTCAGGTGAGGAAATATTATAGACCCAACTCACTATAAAATTCTAAATCAATCTGATAAGTAAATTATGGAGTAGTAGCTCAACTGCTATTGGATTTGTGTGTCCGAAGATCAGCTCTAATCAACATGTTACCCCAAACCTGAGACCAGGTGTGAGGTTAGAAAGCTTCATTTTAGGCTTAGGCGTAGGAAGATGTTCATCAGCAGTTATTGGGGAAATATCGTTTTCTTGCAAATAACATTTTTAGCATCATAACTGATTGCATAGGGTAAAGTATATTTATATTTCATATTACAACTATATAAGTTAGCCTTACACTATGATAATAGATTTTTGTCTTAATGCTTTAAGATTTTTTTAAAAAATCACTTTATTGGGACTCAATACAACTCTTAGCACAACCAATACATGCATCTATTGTATGCAGAGCATATTTGTACATTTGTTACCATCATTCTCAAAACATTTTCTTGCTTTAAGATCTATTAAGAATTTCCTTATAGATGAATTTTTGCAAAAATTTTTGAGACCTTATCTGAAGCTTTTCAATAAAATCAGTATTCGCCTTTCTTCTTTACCTGCTGAGTTGAAATTTTGAAAAATTAACCCTTATATGTTAAAAATTAAGCTTGGAAATAAGAAATTTGCTATTTACCATCACCTTACTGTGATCCAGTAATGAATGGTCTGTTTCCCCTCCCCCTTAGCTTTACCCATATAGATTTCTCAGGCTTTTCCAACCATATGTTTATATTTCATATATGGTAGCCTTTGTTTCCTTTCTATGTTTATGTTCTATGCCACTGATTGTTCATCACGTGAATATACTGGTTCCAGGTGATCTGTATAATGCCACTTTGATTTGCATTTAATAGGCATTTTGGGAAATGGGAGGTTAGTGTGAGAATGATACATAATTTGTACACCTCTAATTTGTGTTAGAGAATAAATAACTTATACAAATATTGTTTTTTGGACAGATATTTTGTGGGATTTGAATATTAAACAGCACTTTTGAATAAACTTACAGAAATGTGGCTTGATATTTCAATTTATGAGATTTTGGTTAGAAGATTAAGAACAGCAATTATAGATATTCATTAAACCTGACATATTAAACTAAAACAAAAATGTCTTTTTTTAAAACAGGGAATTGCTTTTAAATAACAATCTGTTACGGGTTTTGCCTTATGAACTTGGTCGGCTCTTCCAGCTACAAACTCTAGGTTTGAAAGGTAAGTCTTTTTAAAAAAGTGCACATTCACACTTAATATTGAGGTATTCTGAGGGAAAACCTCTACTATAACACTAAAATTATTGTTATATAACAACTTTAAAAAATATAGCGTGTTAATCTAGAATGCTGATCTCTTGATTTTCTTTTTTTTTAAAGTTTTTTAGGCATCCCTGCCCTCTGGTGGTGGGAGTAGGAGGCCCAGCCTTTGCTCCTGGGAGCTGGAATTGAACCTCCATCCCAGTGGGCCGCAGTCCCGCACACAACTACTATGCCACCGGGGCTTATTTTAGGCTACTCAGCTTGGGATAAAAAAATCAGTTTACGGAGTTGGTATTCAAACCCAGCAGCACTGGGTAGCACCCACAACTACCAGAGGCAGTGATGCCCCAAAACAAAAACAAAAACAAAAAACAAAACAAAAAACAAAAAAAATCAGTTTACATAAAAACTCAATTTAAATGTATGCTACAATGTAGGTAGAGTTTTGGCTTTAATTTAGAGCATGAAATGCAGCTATTGACTAAACATTTTATTTAATGATTCTGAAGACTAAAGAACAATGAAAGCATTATCGAATATAGCCTTGTACTTTTATATATTTTATTTTTCTTCAAAAATTATTCATGTATTCATAAAAATGCTACATTTACATTTACTTACGTGAGAATCTTCCAAATTTTCTGTTACTCTACTTTCTGCTTAAATGATCCAGAATAGATGAGTACAGTACTTTCAGAAAAGAAAGGAAAGTGTGTCTTACTTCCTAAGCTTAAATGGCAAGGGCAGGAATGACTGCAGACGACTAGAGCAGCCGTTTTAAACAACCAGCCACTCAGTAGGAGAAAGGTGAAGCTATCTCCTGTAGCGCTGCCATCTCAGAGACCCACAGGGACAGTTCTGTTCTGTACAGTAAGGTAGCTGAGTCAAACTTGACCTGATGGTCGTGAGAGAATGACTGTTCCTGAGTGACACAAGCTGTTAGGTGCTTGACTGTTAGTCTAAAAATTGTTGGTTCAAATCTACCCAGATCTTTTGATCTGAAGTGATGTTTCTAAAAGGTCATAGTCTCGAAAGCCTTACCATTCTGCATGGGATTGCCGTGGCCCAGGATTGGCTTGATGGAGACTAACACCTCCGTGCATGTAGCTTTATTTTGGAGGAAGGTGTAAAGTATGAAATAATTGTTGTCTGTTCGGTGCAGTTGAGTCAGTTCGACCCAGAATCATCGCGTGCACAGTCGAACCCAACACTGATGCTGTGCCCGCCTCACAATTGTTCCTCTGCCTGAAGCTGTCAGTGCAGCCACGGTGTCAATCTGTCTTGTTGAGGATTTGCCTCTTTTTTGAAGCCCCTCCGCTTCGAATTATTATGTGCTCCTGGGACGGGCTCTCCATGAGCCCGAGTCTTGCCACCCTTGCCACTAAGGAGCATTCTGACTGTGTTTCTTCCCAGACAAACTTCTTTGTTCTTTTGGCAGTCCATGATGCTCTCAGTATTCTGAGAGTCTGCGAGCTCCGTAATCCACATGCATAGATTCTTCTCTGCCTGTGTTTATTTGGTGCCCAATTTTAATATACAAAGGAGAAAATTGAAAAACACAGGATTTTTCTCTTTTTGTGTGTGTGAGATGAATTTGTTTGTCACTAAAGACTTCAAGTACACTTCAATTTTACTTTTCCTCTTTTTTTTTTTTTTATATATTTTTTTATTATTTTATTTTTTTTTTTTTTAGGCATCACTGCCCTCAGGTGGTGGGAGTGGGAGGCCCAGCCTTTGCTCCTGGGAGCCGGAATTGAACCTCCATCCCAGTGGGCCGCAGTCCCGCGCACAACCACTACGCCACCGGGGCTCAGCCCTACTTTTCCTCTTTTTAAAAAGCCCCTCAAATCACTACTTAGGTTTGAGGGATAAAGACTCTGGAGGGATTTTGTTTGTTTGTTTGTAAAGAAACATTCTATATATTTACACAACCCATATCAAGAAAGGAAATCAACAGTAATCTCTTGTTAAATTTTCCATATATGCTTGTTTGTTTGTTTGGGTGTGGGGGGCAACTCAATTTTCAATACTTTAAAGAAATTTTGTGCAACAGATTTACCATTGAAATGTCTCATTTTATTTCTTCACTACTTCTTGTATGAACATTGTGTATCCAAGCAAAACAAAATTCTTGACAACTTCAATCTTTTCTGTATTTATCATGATGTTACCTTCTGGTCCACTTGTGAGGATTTAGGCCTTCTTTACATTGATTTATAATACATACTGAAAACTCTAAGCCTTGATCTTACTTTCAGAAGCAAAGTTGTGTCATTTGCATACCAAAGGCTGTTAATAACAATCCCAATACAGCATTCTTCTTCTTATGCTTCAGCTTCTCATATTAGTTGTTCAGCATACAGTTGGAAAAAGTGTGAGGAGAGGATACAGTTCTGATGTAGACCTGTCTTGATTTTAAATCATGCAGTACTCATTTGCACTGTCTCTTGATCCATGTACAGGTTCTGCATGAACTCATTGAAGTGTTCAGGAATTCTCATGCATCTCTAGGGTATCCATAGTTTGTTATGATCCACACCATCAAATGTTTTTGCATAGTCAATAAAACACAAGTAAACATCTTTCTGGTATCCTTAAATCCATCTTTATAGCCATATACTGGTGTTTTGTGGGGGGAAAAAATTAAAGAAATTGAGTATTTAAAATAATATTGCAAGGATGGGGGGAGAAAGGAGAAACCAATTGCAATGATCAATGTTTAAACAACCCCCTCCTGTTACCTCCCAGATGACAAACAGTAAAATCATGGGTTAAGGGAGACAGTGGATGGTGTAAGATATGAAAATAACAATAACTTATCTAGGGTTCATGGTGGGGGGGGGAGGAAAAGAAATGAGTTGATACAAAGGGCTCAAGTAGACAGAAAATGTTTTGAAAAGGATAATAACATCATATGTACAAATGTGCTTGACACACTGGATTTCTGAATTGTTATAAGAACTGAAAGAGACCCCAATAAAATGAATAAAAAATAATAATATTGATATTTTAAAAAGAAACTAACAATTGATTGCTATTGATATGCCATTTTGCTTTGAAATTGTGAGAGCGGCATGTGTCCCTTTTTTCTACTTCTCTCATTTTATTAATGGAGCTGCATCCGTCTTGTAGTCTAGTATCTCAGATTACTTGCATACAAATTGAATTAGGATGCCGAAAGATTACAGCCCTGATGCACACCTTCCCTGATTTTTAGCCTTGCAATATCCTCTTGTTGTTTAAAAAACTACCTCTTTGTCTATATTTAGGTGCTGCATGAGCACAATTAAGTGTGCTAGAATACCTGTTCTTTGAAATGCTGCCTATAATTTATGATCCACCTAGTCAAATACCTTTGCACATCCAGCAAAACGCAAGTAACCCAAGTGCAAACACACAGCCAAGATCCATCTCCTACAAACAATGATATGCCTTATTCTCATTCTAACTTGCGTTTCTGGCAACTCCCTATTGATACTCTGCTGTAGTCATTTAAATTTTTCTTAAACCAACTTTATTTGCATGCAGTACTTTCTGTTGGGTCATAGTTCTTTGGGATTCGGAACAAATATGGATTTCTTCTCGTTGGTTTGCCAGGTAGTTCTACAAATTTGTGAGTACTCCCAGAGCTACATCCATTTTTAAAGTATTTCACTTGGTTTCCTGTAAATTCTTGGAGCCTTGTTTTTCGCTAATGCTTTCAGTGCATCTTGTGCTATTTCATGAAATGGTTGAACTTTGACCATTTCTTTTTTAATACAGGACATTCTTTCCGTCTTTTAAAAAAAAGTAGTTTTATTTGCATATACTTCATGTCATATAATTTAATTGTTCATTATATTTGTTTTTTTTTTTTTTGGGGGGGGGGGGCATCACTGCTCTCTGGCGGTGGGAATAGGAGGCCCAGCCCCACTGCTGGAATTGAACCTCCGTCCCAGTGGGCCGCAATCCCGCGCACAGCCACTACGCCACCGGGGCTCAGCCCAATTGTTCATTATATTAAGAAGAGTGTGCAGTCATTACCACATCACTTTCAGAAGACTTTCTTCTCATATTCCTCGTTGTTCTATCTCCATTTCTCCTCAGCCTCCCCTGCCATTCCCATAGGTTACTGTCCAGATACTGTCTCTCTAGATTTATATATCCTGGATTCCATATACAGTAAATCATACAAAACACAAACAGGAAGCAAACAAACAAACAAAAAAACCCCCAACAACATTGACTAGACAAAACATAAAAAACATTAAAAAAGCCTCAATCAAAAATAAAGCAGAAAAAATAAAAAGCAGAAAAAAAGAAAGCAGAAAATAATAAAAATGGAAATAACTTTAAAATGGATCAAAAGGGAAATAAGATATTAAATTTCAGCCTAATTGCATCTGCTATAATTGACTTTACAATGCTCTCTAATAGCAAGGCTATTTATAACCCCATCTTATATTCAGAGGGGATTAACTGAGGAAAAAATCGATGTGGGAAGGACCCTGCAAATGAATTTTGGACTTCCACTATCATCCATAGCTTTCTGCAATCCAAGTGTTTAGAGTCTGAACTTTTAATACTATTCCCTTCTTCAGATTTAAATTTCATTACTTAGCCTCCTTGGATTGCACAGGCTGATAGGCTTCTTCCTTGTGAACTTAGTTGATGCCTCACTTAGATGCCTCACTTTAAGACCTTTCCATCTTCTTTGGATGCTTCTTGCATCATTCAATATTTTGCTCATAGAATCCTTCAGTATTGATATTCAACTTTATAGTTTTCATCAGTTTTTTCAACTTAAGAAATAATGAGCAATGACACCTGCCATTTAATTAGATAATAAGTGTTTGGTTGGTTTTGAGATGGCTATTCTTTTCTAAAGGTCAATTTGTCCAATGTTGCACTAGTCACTATTGTTACCAATCACCTTGACTTTATCTTGAGATTTGATATCTGGTTTGAGAACCTCACAAAATTTTGCAATACAGCAATGGGTGCCTCTATTCTTTCTTATACCTAGGAAAATAGGTTGTCACATTTCATGAAAAATCTTGCTGGGACTCCAGCATTTCATTCGGAATCTGGGTCAACTTAGGAAAAATCAACATTTTTATAATACTAAGTCTTCATACCCTTGCATTTTGAATCTCTCCATATATTTTGATGTTATTTTATGTCTAAGTAAAATTTTATGACTTTTCATATTAGTCAAAGTCTATCTTTTGATAGATTTGTCTTTAGGTATTATAAGCTTTTGGTATCTATTGTAAAGTATTATTTCTAAAAGGTTTTTTCACCTGCTTGAGGTTGGGGTATAGATATTAAAATTGACTTCTTAAAACTGATTTTATACTATGCCAGCTTGGCTATACTCACATTCTCTCTAAAAATTTATACTTCTTTTGAGTTTTTGTTTTGTTTTCGTTTGTTTTTTTAAATTTTAAAAATCATTTTAATGGAGACTCATACAACTCTTACCATGACGATACATACATCGATTGTAAGCAGATCAAATTTTATTCAGAAGATCATTTCATCTGCTAATAGTTTTGCTTCTTTCAAATGCTTATGTGTTTAATTTATTTTCCTTATCGTAATTCATTGATTAGACCAGTTAATACACTCTAGAATAGAAGCATTAATCCTGGATTGTGATAAGGTTAAGGATTATTGTGCCAGCCTGGCTGATAAACACCATATGGGATTAATTGAAGGGCATAGAACTACATGGCTCAGTGAGCCTCCTCTCCCTTCAGGTTCATGGGTCTCTTGTTCTCGGATGCTTGCAAGGGTCCCCACCTGGACCTCCCCTGATGCAGCCCTGGGTAATGGAGCCAAGATGCTAATACATTCACTGATTTAGCTTTCCTCCTGGAGTTGGTGACATTGCCTGTGTTTTGTGCCATTGAGGAGGACTTTGTAGATCAGTGTCAGACATATGGGCTAATGTTGAACTTATAGACTTGGACAGTACTGGGTTGGGATGCTTTCTTAATGTACACTTACCCTTTATATAAAACTCTCTCTCTTATACATGAGTTTCTATGGATTTGTTTCTCCAGTCTACACAGACTAACACATGTTTTTTCCAATCTTTTTTTCCTAATATTTTCCTATTAAGAATGATAATTTCATTTATACAATTTTACGTCAAAAGTCATTTTTTAGATGTCTTAGCAATTTTGAAACAGTTTAAGCTGTTTTAGCAGTGTTCTATTCCTACTTTGCTAACCATGCTGAATTCCATGGGATACTTTTAATATGTTTATTGAAATACTGTCTTTCTCATTTAATAAGTGGAATTGGTGTTTGTATCTATGAGATTCCCTCCTCACTCCACTAATGTAAACCACACTTAAATTCTTGACAAAAAAAGTTGTTAAAATTTTTGTTAATTATTTTGAGATGATGATGCTTCATTTAATTTTATAAAAATTGTCAAGAACGATCGTTTGGCCTATTTACCAAAACCAAACCAAATCCACTGACATGGAGTTGATTCCAAACCTTGGTGAGTCTATAGGGCAAAGTTGAACTGCTCTTTATGAGTTTTGAGTCGGTAAAATCTTTATAGAAATAGATCACCTCGGGCTGAGCCCCGGTGGCGTAGTGGTTGTGCGAGGGACTGCGGCCCACTGGGACAGAGGTTCAATTCCCGCTCACAGGAGCAAAGGCTGGGCCTCCTACTCCCACCACCAGGGCAGTGATGCCTAAAAAAAAAAAAAAGAAATAGATCACCTCATCTGTGCAGTGGCTGAAAGTCAGACTGCCGATCTTCCACTGCACAAAGAGCTGCATCACCAGGGCTCCTTTAAATTAGCCAATAACTTTCATGAATGGTGAGAGAAGGCTTGAGACACATGGGCCGGAGACATAGGACAGTTTACGTAAGCAGTAAGATGGGTTCAGATGCAAGCTGTGTACAGTGGCTTACATTAAAACAGAAGTCCAAGGATTTAGCTGTTTGTCAGCAAGCTGCAAATATTGTAGCAAACCAGTCTCCCCCCCTTGGGAAGCAAGGCAATTACGTGGTGGTCATTTGGGTGGCATGGGCTATTTATATTTGTTTAACTACTTACGGAAGCTCTTAGCATCTAGAGATAGATAAGTGTTAGACTCTAGCTTGTTGATATTAGGTACTGCTGTGCAGGTTCCAACACCTAGCAACTGTGTGTACCACACTGCTCAGTCTTGTTCTGGCATCACAGTTGTTGTTAAGCTTGAGCCTGTAGTTGCAGCTACTGTGTCTGTTTGTCTCTTTGAGGATCTCCTCTTGCCTCCCTTTACGACGAATGATGTCTTTTTCCTGAAACGCTTCTCTCCCCCTAACATGTTAGAAGTATGTGAGACCAGGTCTCCTTATCCTTCTTTCTAAGGATTCTGGCTGTACTTGTTCCAAGAAAGATTTATTTGTTCTCCTGGTAGTCCTGGTACTTTTAATATTTCTTAACAGCTTCTTAATTCAAATGCTTTGATATCTCTTTGATCTTATTCAGTGTTCAACTTTCACAGACTTAAGAGGCAATTGAAAAATTTCATCATTTAAGTCAAGTGCACCTTAGTCCATAAAGTGACATTCTTCCTCTTAAACATGTTAAAGAGGTCTTGGGCAGCTGTTTGGCCCAGTGCAGTATGTCACTTGTTTGTTTGTGTTTTTTTTTTGAATGTGCTTTCATGAACATTGATAGTGGATTCAAGCAAAATGAAATCCTTGATGGCGTCTTCAATCTTTTCTTCATTTATCCTGATGTTATATATCGGCAATTGCAAGAATTTTAATTTTCTGAACATTTGAGTTGTAATTCATTGAAGATTGTAGTCTGTAATCTTCAGCTTATTAGTACTTTTTGTTTCTGTGTTCATGAGTGAGGTAGACCTGTGTTTTCTTTATTTATTCAACTGTCCTTTCCAAGGTCCCTGGTTGCATAGAGGTTCTACATTGAACAGCTAACTACCAAGTCAGCAGTTGAAACCACCAACAGCTCCAGAGGAGAAAAGCAAGGTTTTTTACTCCTGTAAAAAGTTACATTCTCAGGAATGCACCCGGGTATTTCTACCCTGTCCAATATTACGTAATCTCTATAAGTTGTAATTGACTCGATGACAATGAGTTTGATTTTTTTGAATATGTATTTGGTTTTGGGTATTACGGTTTAGCACGGACCTTAGAAACAATGGGCAAATCCCTATTTTCCAGATATGAAAAAGTTTGTGTAATATAACTTGTCTATAAAAATTTTTTTGAAAATTTGATAGATTAGTGCTATAAAATTATTTTTGTGTGTATTTGTGGGAGATAAATTAATTTCTACCATCGCTGAACCCTGGTAGCGTAGTCGTTGAGTGTGAGACTGCAGCCCACTGGGTTGGTGGTTCAAATCCAGCAGCAGCTCTCCAGAACAAGGCTGGTCCTCCCATTTCCACCAGAAGGCAGTGATGCCCAACCCCCCAAAAAAACCCCAAACAAATGCTAAATTAATTTCTACCTTAATATATATATATATATATATATATATATATATATATATATGAAATCAAAAGAAGGCCAGGCCATCTAATTAAAAGTGAATCAACTTTATCGAGCCTTATTTAAATATAGCCAGTAGTTTTTCTAAGCTTTCAGTCTTATATCCCTGATCTGTTGGTAAATTTCTTTACGCTTCTTATGGACTGTTCTATTAAAAGATACAGCTCCCCTCTGTATTATTTGTCTTACATCTTTTCTTATCAATCTCACTAGATGTTTGTAAGTAATGTTCTTTTCAGTGGATCATTGTTGAGTTTCAATTTTTAAATGCTAATTAGCTGTTATTTGTTTTGGTATGTGGTACATTGTCTATCACCACACATTTGCCAACTCAATTTTTGTATGTATAATTACTAGGTATACTTGAGAATACTTGAGTTTCTCAGCTTATTTTCAATGCAGTTATTGTGGTAAAATTTGTTCTTCAACTGATATTCGGGTTGGCTTATACTTGAGCATATACAGTAAGTGACATTGATTACATTTATGATGTTGTGCCACTATTACTACTTATTCCATATTATTCTACCATTAAATTATTCTCCTGAGTAGTTACTCACCCTGTCCTCGTTCCCTGCTTCTAGTAATCACTGATGAGCTTTGTTTTATCTATTTTTGTCTGTTTTATGTAAGTGGGATCAATTTTTCTCTCAGACTACTATTTGAACATATATCCAAAGTTCATCCATTTTGCAGCAGGTGGCAGGACATCGTTCTTCATTATGACCGAGTAGTGTTTCACTCTCTGCATACACTACATTTTGTTTATTAATTTCTTGATGGGCTTCCATTTTGTATTATTAATAGAACTATAGCAAGCTTTGTATTTCTCTTTTCACTTCTTTTGAGCCTATAACAAGGATTTGGATTGCTGGGTCGTATGATATATTTGAGATCCACTGTTTGCATTCTATCCAACAATGGGTGAAGCAATTTATACACATCCTTGCCTTACATATCTTTCATTTTTTAAAAATTTGGTATTCTAATATGTGTATGGTTGTATTTCTTTGTGGTTTTGATTTTATTTCCCACGTGACATTGAATAACTTTTCATTTACTTGTTAACCATTTGTATACTTCTTTGGTGAGATTACCATAAGTATTGAAGGTGTTTGCTCATTTTTTGATGGAGTGTTGGGTTTTTGTTGTTATATGATTTTCTTATATATTTTAGAGGTTACAGTTATATAATTGGATATTAAATTCTTATCAAGTATAGGATAGCCCCCAAATTTTCTCCCAACTGAAGAATTAGTCTGGGTAAACTAGAGAAGTAAAATTCATAGACACTCATTTTATAAGAGAGTTTTTTATATAAAGGGTAAGTTTACATTAAGAAAACATTCCAACTCAGTTCAGTCCAAGCCCATTAGTCCAACATTAGCCCATATGTCCAACACCGATCTACAAAGTCCTTCTCAAACTCAAAAAAACATACTCAATGATGCCGAATGCAGGAGGAATGCCAAGTCAGTGAGCATCATGTAAGCATCTCCACACTGGCAGGGATCTCCACATGGCTTCCCAGCACGTAGGGCTGCATCAGGGGATGTCTTTCAGGAAGTGATCCTTGCCAGCTGAGGCAGAGAACTAGCTAAGGCAGTCGCAACTGTTCTGCCCATCAGAGAGCAAGAGACAGGACAGGCAAGACTCTCCAAGACATTTCTCTCTCTGCCCTTCAATGAATCACACGTGTTTATTGGCCAGGGTGGCACAATAAACTTTAACTATCACAATCCACCCCTTGCCAACTTGGCATCTGTACACAAATCTTTAGTCAAATATATAATTTTCAAACAATAATAAAATCATAACTGTATCTAATAGGATAAAGCTAAAATGCATACAATTTAAAAATGTGCCACCTCATTTAAACATAACATTTTATAAGTGAACAAAACAAAAATAAGCTATATCTAACAATGGCATTTAACTAACACCTACACCTCAATCCTATGAATATATTAATGAAGTTTGTAAGCCAACCAGTACATGTTTTTATTCCCCCAATTTTGGGTATTCAATTTCTGTACTGCCCACTTATAACACACTGCTCTGAGGGTGCAATCATATTCTTTGACATGAAGAATCTTCATTCCAATTGAAACCTTGTGAGTCCTCATCCGTAAACAAAGTCAAATCAGGGGAGGCTATCCATAAAGTCTGCAGTAATAGATACCAGTTCACAGTCTCACATAACTTCTCTTTTTGTGGCCAAGTCTGGTCAACTCAGTGTATGTGCCTTACTTAGCTTCCCCAGGGTGCCCATTGGTTGCATTGCCTTTAGACCAGGATCCTCAAACTATGGCCCACCACATACGGTCTGCCGAGGACATTTACCTGTCTTGCTTAGCAGCTGACTCATCCAGGGCCTGCAATGAGTTTGTTCTTGGTTGTTGTTGTTTTTAAAACTATAGTCCGGCCCTCCAACGGTCTGAGGGACAGTGAACTGGCCCCCAGGTTAAAAAGTTTGAGGACCTCTGCTTTAGAGGCTGAGTTCATCACAAATACTCCACAAGCCTAGCCACTCGTGCTACATCCTGAAATTTAGATCAGTCAGCCTCCTCTTGTCTTCTCTTTTTTTCTGTAAACCAAATCCACAGGTGTCAGTGGCCAGACTCAACCCATCTCTTCACTGCTGCATTTCTCCCACTTCAGTGAGACAGCTAATACTGGCAGTCCTTCAAGTCTTGAGGTTGCAAGTCAAGGAAGCAGACAGCTGATTTTATGGATTGTGTTAAATTGGGAAATCAGTTTTGAGATAATTGACATAAATTTCCTTGTGTATCCTTCTGACTGATGGATTATTTAAAAGTATTGTGTTTAATTTCAAAAGCTTTTGTTTTCCTGAATACCTGTCTGTTATTTCTGCTTTATTCGGTGATTCGTATGATTTCATTTACTTAGAATCAGTTATTTTTCTGGTGCACAATATGGTTTACATTACTGAGTATTTCTTGTGTACTTCATAAGAATGCATTTTCACCTGTTTTGATATGAATATTAGATTAAGTAGTTTAGATGAACTGTTTTATGCTTCGACATTCTTACTGATTTTCTGTACTTTATCAAGAACTGAAAGAAGTGTTGAAGTTTATAATACGTTCTTGCAAGCTTGGGAAAATATTATCTTACTGTATTCCAGCTTCCATTGTTGCTTTTTTTTTTTTTTCCTGTGGGCCTCACTGCCCTCTGATGGTCATGGGAGCCACCCAGTGCCGCTCCTGAGAACCGCCGTTGGATTTGAACTCCATTGTTGCTTTAAAGTTTTCCTAGTTTCATTTGTAAAAGTTCTATCATGTAGTGGGCTGTCATCTCTATGGTTGGCAGTTTGAAATCATCAGCTGCTCTGCAGGCTGGACTGTTTGCTCCTGTAAACAGTTGTTGTCTTGGAAGATCACAGTAGCATGCTGTAAGTCAGTATTGACTCAACGACAATGATTTTGCTGTGTTAAAAATGGCTATTTTAATTTTTATAGTCTTTTGAAGTAATTGATTCTTTTCTCTTAATCTGGGTTTAAAATATTGTTTTTAGCATTTTGTATTTTATACTTCAATTTGTTATAATGAATTTCTTCTGTAGACTATTTTATATACATGATTGTCTTGTAGATTTACTAATTTTAGGTTAGTTTTGAAACCATTATCTCTTCAAAAAATGTTTTCTCTCTTCCTCTCAATTCTTTTTCTAGATCTCTTAATATAATTAATATATCAAGCTTTCTTATTCTTTATTCCATATTATCTAATGCTTTATGTTTTCCATCTCTGAGTAATTCCCTTAGAGTTTTACTATTAAGTAATTTTCTTTTTTTTTTTTTTTGGTTTGGGCATCACTGCCCTCTGGTGGTCGTGGGAGCTACCAAGTGCTGCTCCTGAGAGCCGTTGCTGGATTTAAATTGCCAAGCCCATGGGGCTGCAGTCCCACACTCAACCACTTAGGCCACCGGGGCTCAGCCTCAAGTAATTTTCTTTTCATCTGTGTCTAATTGGTTTCTAATGATTTTGACTCCTCTAAAATGCCCAAATGTTGATGTATCGTACTTGATGAATTTTGACCAAAGCAAACTTGTGTGGCTGTCACCTTGGTCATAATTTCTGTCACCCTCAGGAAGTTATCAATTTTCCAGTCAATTTTAAGTTGTCAACTAGATTTCCAAATTAGTTCACATTTTTACACTTCTAGCACTGTGTGAGAGATCAGATAAACTCCCTTGGTTAAAATTCTTTGTCGATCTATGTTTTAAATTGTAACTCTATTGTGTGTTTCCTGCATTTTAAGTTTGTTTGGCTTTAGCAGTTAGATCTCTCATTTCTATGTGCTCTATATTTCTCCCAAAATCTGTTGGAAAGTCTGTTGTATAGTCATCTCACAGAACCACTGCTATTTCTTAAGGGAATAGTCTGCTAGTGAGTTTGAATGGGTGGACTTTATAGGTAAGCAATGCCATATTTGCCCAATAGCACTACCAGGACTCTGCTCCATAAAAATGAATGTGCAATTCATTTTTCAGGAAATCAGACTATGATTTTTTTTCTTTTTTAGAATTGACCATGATTGATAGGTATTTTGTTTGAATTTGACAAATCTCAACTTTAGGAAAGCTATGATACAGGACAATGCTTTGGAAGGTTTTTTAAAAATTTTCTAAAGAGTTAATTTCAAGAAGTGCTTCAAGTTTATATAATTTCTTGAAATTTAAAGTTTTCTAGTATACATCTTTTATAAGATCATAAAAACGCTAATAAATTGTGTTTTATTTTTGTCTTTTGCACTAGGCAATCCTTTATCACAGGATATTCTCAACTTATACCAGGACCCAGATGGAACCCGAAAGCTACTGAACTTCATGCTTGACAATCTTGCAGGTACTCATTAATGAAAAAGCAGAGAATTGTACAGATTTGGTAATTAGCTGACATGCTGCTTAAGAACAACTAACAATTTTACATAAAGCCCTTACAGGTCTGGTGTGCCCAAGAAAACAGGACATTCTTTTTATATATGTAGTACTTTCTGTTTGCTAAGCAATATGTTACAAGTTTCAATTACATTATCTGGTTCTATTTTCACAACAATCTTAAGAGGAAAATTTGTTATTCCCATTTTACACTTTTAAAGGCTGAGACTAAGAGAGCTAAAATAATTTATTCCGGTTACATAGCTGATTAATACCAGAGCTAAGAATTCTGATTGCTTATTCTAATCACAAAGAACTTTAAAAAGGGTAGCTAATGTTTTATGATATTGCCTTCTATGCTGGAGCCAATTTTCTCTATCTGTTTGATGAGCCCATATTTCATTGGCAGCCTTAATGCTCACCCACCATACCACTGGGACCCTTTTCTTTTTTCAAAAAGGCATTATCTCAAGAAAAATAGATGAGTCTAAAAGTGTCTCCATACTTTCACAATATTGTGAGTAGTTAGGCAAAACTGGAATCTTAGATGCTAGACCACCAACTGAAAGGTTGGCAGTTCAGACCCCCCAGAGTCTCTGCAGAAGTGAGGCCTGGCAATCTTGCTTCCAAAGATCAAAACCTTGAAAATTCTGTGCAGCAGTTTTTTGCACATATGGGGTAGCTATAAGTTAAAATTGACTTAGTGACAATTAATAACAACAGAAACATTGTACCCTTTAAGCAAATCACCTTTCCCCCTTTCCCACTTGCTCCTATGAACCACTAGTAAATATTGCTGATCTATTTGCGGTGCATTTATCCCTTCTAGAAACTTCTTATGAGTAATATCATACAGTATGTTTCCTTTTTTGTCTGAATTATTACACTCAAGTGTAATGGCAAGGTTGTTAATCATTGTTATATCATGAATCAGAACTTCATCTCTTTTTAATGACTGAATAATATTCCATTGTATGTATTAGCCACATTTTGTTTATTGATTCATCTGTTGAGGTACAATCTAGGTTGTTTTGACCCCTTAGTTATTTAAATAATGGTGAAATAAGTATCTGTTGAATTCTATTCCTTCAATTTTATTTAGATCCATACATAGGAGTAAAATTGCTAGGTCATATGGTCATATGGTAATCCTATATTTTAACTTTCTGAGAACTCACCAGGCTGTGTTCTGTAGTAAGCTATATCATGTTTTAAAATAGCTCCAATTTATGCACATCCTAACGTACACTTGCCTTTTATATTTCTGGTAATAGCTATCCTACTAGGGATGAGTGGTAGCTTGTTGTTTTGGCTTGCATTTTCCCAAATACCCTGAATATCTTTTCATGTGCTTACTAGCTATTTGTATATCTTTTTAAAAAACATGTCTTTTCAATACCCTTGTTCAACTTTTTATTGCATTATTTGTCTTTATTGTTGAGCTATAGAAATTTTTCAATATATTTTGGATATTGAATTTTTTTAAGATAAATGATTTTCAAAAGTTTTCTTTCAGTGTGTTTATTTTTTCTTTATTTGTTGCAAGAAAATTTTATTAAGACCCATCTACTTAGCTTTTTTGGTTATGCTTTTCTTGTTATATCTAAGAATATATTGTCAAAAAGTTAGTCTTAAATCATTGCCCATATATTTTAATGTAAGAGTTTTATAGATTTACATTTACATCCTTATAGTTAGAAAATTAATGTATTTTAAGTTAGTTTTCAAATATGGCATGAGATATGTGTCCAATTTCTTTGTTTTACACATGGATATGCAGTTCTGCCAACCACTTGTTTGTTTGAAATTAGCCCAAGTCCATGTGCATTGAAATCCATTTTAATGCTTTTGTTTGTTCTTTTGTAATCACTTAGACCAGAATTTAGATCTGAGGAGAAAGGGAACTGGAGGATTTCAAGGCTGTAAGCTTTCTGTTTCACTTATTTTCCCCTTTATTTGTGGAGAACACACAGGAAAACCTTATAAAACAGTTGGGCAGTCCATCTCATCAGTAAGTTAGAGTTCCCTAGTAAGTTTTCCGTGTACATAACCCTTTCCTGCCTTTCCTTCCTTCCCTCTTTCCTAGTTCTACCCGCCTTCTCCCCTACCATAGCCTTAAAAATGTGCTTGTATTGGTGTGAAAACCATTTTTCTTAAGATTTCTCCCTCCCCACCCCACTCCTTAATAATAATGGTGTCATGAAGTATTTGTTTTTATGAGATTGACCAACTTTGCTGAGCATATTTTCAAATTGATCTTTGTCATGAGGTATTTGATAATTTCCTTACGGTTGTTTTATAAATGCATATTATTCCTTTGGATATATGTACCAAAATTTATCCACACCTTTACAAATTGACTTTTTAAAAAGTTTTTTGCAAATTCATTTTTCAATTATTTCCACTATTTTGCTATAATAGAAAGTGCTATGATTAACATGGTTATACACACGTGTTCATATTTTGTTCTTTATTTCTTTGAGGTTTATACTGGGTAGAGAGATTACAGGGTCATATAGTATTTTTATATGTATTTGTTTAAGGACACACCATAATATTTTTCAGTGTCTTTACTATTCTGCAGTACCACCAGCAGTGTTTCAATCTCTCCACATCCTCTCCAGCATTTGCTATTTCCTGTTTTTTTTTTCAAATTTGCTATTAGTGTTGGTGTGAAGTGATATCTCATCATTGTTTTTATTTGTATTACTCTTACAGCTAATGATCATGAGCATTTTTTCATATCCTCGTTGGCTACCTAGATGTCAGTTTAGTGAATTGCTTATTCTTGAGTGGATAATTTACTGTATATACTCGTGTGTAAGCAGTTTTCCAGCACATTAAAAAAATCATTTTATTGGAGGCTCATATAACTCTTATCACAATCCATATATGCATCCATTGTGTCAAACACTATTGTACACTTGTTGCCTTCACATTTGCTTTCTGCTTGAACTCTTGGTGTCAGCTCCTCATGTTTTCCTCTCCCTCCCCACTACTCCTCCCTCATGAACTCTTGATGATTTATAAATTATTATTTATCATCTCTTACACTGCCCGAAGTCTCCTTCACCCACTTTTCTGTTGTTCACCCTCTAGGGAGAAAGTTATCAGTAGCTCCTTGTAACCAGTTCCCCCTTCCTACCTTACCTTCCCTCCACCCTCCCAGTATCGCCACTCTCAACACTGGTCCTGAAGGGATCATCAGTCCTGGATTATTTGTGTTTCCAGTTCCTGTCTGTACCAGTGGACATTCTCTGGTCTTGCCAGATTTGTAAGGTAGAATTGGGATCATGATAGTGGGGGGTTGGGGGTAGCATTTAAGAACTAGAGGAAAGTTGTGTATTTCATCGATGGTACACTGCACCCTGACTGCTTCGTCTCCTCCCCGCGACCCCTCTGCAAAGAAATGTCCAGTTGCGTACAGATGAGCCTTGGGTCCCCAATCTGTAGTCCCCTAATTCACAGTGACATGATTTTTTGTTCTTTCATGCCTGATACCCGATCCCTTCGACACCTCGTGATCACACAAGCAGGTGTGCTTCTTCCATGTGTGCTTTGTTGCTTCTGAGTTAGATGGCCGCTTGTTTGCCTTCAAACTTTTGAGTCCCCAGGCACTATCTCTCTCAATAGCTGGGCATCAACCTTCTTGACCACACTTGCCAGTGCACACATTTGTCTTCAGCAGCCGTGTTGGGAAGGTGTGATATGCTGTTCTTTGATGTCTGATACCTGATGCCTTCAACACCTAGTGATCACACAGGCTGGTGTGATCCTTACATGTGGACTTTGTTGTTTCTCAGCTAGATGGCCACTTGTTTACCTTCAAGTCTTTAAGACCCTGGATGCTATATCTTTTTTTAAAAGTGTTTTATTGAGGGCTCATTATAACTCTTACCACAATCCATACATACACCATATCTTTTGATAGCGGGGCACCTTCAGCTCTCTTTACCACACTTGCTTATGGACACATTTGTCTTCAGCAATCATGTCAGGAAGATGAGCTTCATGAAATTTCCGTTTAATAGAACAAAGTGTTCCTTAATTGAGGTAGTACTTGAATGGAGGCCCAATGTCCATCTGCTACCTTAATGCTAAACCTATAAATATATGCACATAGATCTATTTCTCCATCGTATACAAATACATATGTACATGCCTGTATTTAGGCTTCTATAAAAGCTCTTTGCCTCCTAGTTCTTTCCTCTATTTCATTTTACCTTCCTCTTGACTCATTATCATGCTCAACCTTCATTTGGGTTTCAGGAATACTCTTGGTTACCTCGCCCTTTATTAGTCCTTACCAGGCCTCCCATACCCTCCTCACTACTGGTTTTGAATCACTTGTTCCCTTTTCCCTAGGTTGGTTAGCACCACTTCCTCTCCCCAACCTCCTCCTCTCCCATGTCCCCCTGGAACCATCGGTCCCATCGTTTTCTTCTCCACGTTGTTTATCCTACCTATCTTATCTAGATAGATCTGCAGAGATAATAATATACATAGAAGCAAGACAGTGCCAAACAAAGCAACACACAAAACAAAACAATGATAACAACAACAACTACAATGACAAACAAAATCAAAACCAAACTAACAAAAAAGAAAAGCCTATAAATAGTTCAAGGTCTGTTTGTTGACCTTTAGGAGGGTCTTCCAGGTCTGATGGGCTGCCACGCCCTGGCCCCAAAGACCATTTTTGGTACTCCCCAGGACCTTTCTTGCTCTGCTCTCCTTACTGTTCTCTTGCACGCTCCCAGTCCAGCACATTTTTAGTGCAGTGTTTGTGGTAAAATTAGGTGCCTTGGCTAATGTTCGGGTTGACTTGTACTCAAGTATATATAGAACTTTTCTAGCCCTATGTCTAGTATATCATTGCCAAAATTTCTTTCCCAATCTTGCTTTCCTTTTTAATTCTTTTGATAAAGTTTTTTAATGTACAGAACTGCCATATTTTTAGGATGTCCCAGACCTCCATTTTGCCTTTAGTAGTATGAGCCTTGCATTTTATATGATAGTCTGTTTAGGTTTTGTATTAGGGCCCTTAAGTTTGTGCTGAATTTTTATTGATGATCTTTATGGTTTTTTTTTTTTTTTTTTGGTTTTTGAGGCATCATTGCCCTCTGGTGGTGGGAATAGGAGGTCCAGCCTTGCTGCCGGATTTGAACCTCCAACCCAGTGGGCCGCAGTCCCGCGCACAACCACTACACCACCGGGGATCTTTATGGTTTGTTTGGTTTTTTCCCCCCATTTTTTTTGCAGGTAGATATTCAAATTTTCCAGTGCCATTTGTTGAAAAGACTATCTTTTCCCCAACACATTTTATTGAAGAGATGATTCTTTCTTCATTGAATGGTTTTAGCACTTCTGTTGAAGATGAATTAACCACAGATGTGTGAATTTTTTATCAGTCTCAATTCTATTCCAATGGTTATAGGTTTCAATATATGAGTCCCATACAGTTTTGATCATTATAGCTTTATCATATGTTTTGAAATTGGGAAGTATGAGTCTTTCTACTTTGCTTTTGTTTCTAAATTGATTTTGCTATGTATGGCCCCCTGCAATTATGGATACACTTGAGAATTAGTTTTTCTATTTCTACAAGAAGGCTGTGGAATTTTGATAGAGGTTTTATTGAATTGGTAGATTTGAATTGAAATAATCACTTGGGGCTAATAATATTTTAATCATATTAGTTTTTCTAATTCATAAACATGGTTTCCATTTATTTAGGTTCTCTTTAATTTTTTTCAAGCAGTTCTGAGTTGCCCAGTGGTTATAATGGCAGGTCCGTGGGTCAAACCCACTAGCCACTTTATGAAAGATGTGATTGTCTGCTTCTATGAAAGATGCAGAGCTTTCAAAGATTAGGCACTCCATGAATCAGAGTCGAATGAATTACAACCCGTTTGATTTCGCTTTTTTTTCAACAATAATTTTCAATGTGCATGTCTTTTACTTCCCTGATTGTTTATTCCTACATATTTAATCTTCTAAATAGTGTGATAAGTGGAACTGTTTCCTTAATTTTTTCCTTACAGATCATTGTTGTATAAAAATGGTGATTTTTATGTATTGACATTGTATTTGGCAACTTTGAAGAATTTATTAATTCTAGTAGGTTTCTTATGGATTCCTTTGGATTTTTTTACATAAGGATTACCTCATCTTCCACTGGACATAGTTTTATTTCTTCCTTTCTGACTGAGATACCTTTTCTTTTACTTGGACAAGTGCTCTGGTTGGGACTTCTGGTATCTTGTGAACAGCTTTATTAGAAGAGAGCGACATCCTTGTTTGCGTCCTTGTGGTCAGGGATAGATCCTCTTAGTTCTTGTGGTGGATTGATTCTCTGATTTTTAAAAAAGATCCTCTTTGTTCCTACTAATTTTCTGTGCTGTGTACCCTACTTTATCTGATACTAATGTAGACATTTCTGTGTTTCTTTTCTCCCCATCCTCTTTTTTTTAGGGGGAAGGGCGCATCACTGCCCTCTGGTGCCCCCATCCTCTCGCTTCAGCATACCTATGTTGTGTTTTAAAATAATTTTCATAGATGGCATATAATTAAGGCCATGTCTGTGTTTTTAGTCACTTTGCCAACCTTGTCGTTGAACTTGAATATATAGATTATTCAGAGGCACAGCCAGCATACTAGCAGTTAGATCTGCCATGTCATTGTGTGCTTTCAGCTCATCCGCCTCTCCTTAGCTTCCTGGGGTCATTTGCATCTCTTAAAATTGGGGGGTTTATCTCAGTTTTACCATTTTTAGTATGTTTTTATAAATGGTTTTCAATGTGGTTGCTCTAAATATTACAATATACATATGCAGGTTATCACACACACACACACAGAGAGTGTTTTGTGACTTCATCTCCATGTAGGTTTCTTTACATCCCTACTTAGAAAATGAAATTATTGCTAATATTTGCTCAATCTACATTGAGTACTACAGAAGATGTTTTGTTTGCTTCGACTATCAAGTATGATATAAAGACTTTCATGAGAAGAAAGATAATCTACTCCTAATTTTATCCACCCTGTTGTTATTTCATTCTGAAGTCCTGATTGTTCTATTTTCATTTCCTTTCTGTTGAGCCCATTGTCACTGAGTTAACTTCCAGCTCATGACACTCTTAGGTAGAGTTTATGAAGCTGTATGTAAATCTTTATGACAGCAGACAGGCACATTTGTATCCCTCAGAATTTGAACTGCCGACCATGTGCAGAGTTAAGTCAAAAGCTTATCTGACAGTGCAGCGAGGGCTTCTACTATTTCTGTATAGAGAGGTAATTTTAGTTACACTTTAAAGAAATACCAGCTAGTGACAAAGTTTCTTTATTTTTCTTTTTATGAGCATAGGATTTCCTTTGTTTAAAATTTTTTTTTTAAATTACTCTTTAGGACCAGTTGTGAGAGTGTTGATACTGGGAGGGCATGGGGAAGGTAAAGTAGAAAGGGGAAACCAATTGCAGGGATCTCCATATAACCTCCTCCCTGTACCGACAACAGGGAAGTGTGTGAAGAGACACATCAAACAGCATATGATAGGACAAAATAATGGCAATTTGTAAATTATTAAGGGTTTATGGAGGAGAGGGAGGGGGAGCTGATACCTTCGGCTTAAGTCGAAGGAGGATGTTTCGAGAATGATGATGGCAACAAATGTGCAAGTGTGAGCTGCATATAATTGATGTATATATGGATCATGATGAGAGTTGTATGAGCCTCCAATAAAATGATTTAAAAAAAGAAATAAAAAAAAGATTAAGGTTAGCATTTTCTTTGACCGTACTATCTTCTATCTTAAGTAATTATACTTCAGATTTGGGTATGTATTATTCTAGGCCTTTTTGTTGGTATTTTTTGTGTAAAAATATTAGTAGAAAATTTATAGTATTAACTTTTCACATGTGGCTTTTAGTCTGTGATAGAATTTATTATTATGCCTTTCACGGTGTATTTTCACTCACCAAAATTAGGGGCTAACTTCAAATATTGAAGCCTGTATATCCATTTATCCATCCCTTTATATTTCAAGCTAATGCATAGCCTTCTATACTATAGGTATTATGTAAACACTTGCCATTATTTTGTGCTATTAACAGTGGTATGATAGCCTCTTTTGAAAGCTGATTCAAATCGATGTGTGTTGTGTGACTGATCCTCAGAATAGTATTGCTGAGTCACAGGGGCATGCATGTTTAAAAGTTTAAGATGGTGCTAATTTGTCTATCAAGAATCTGGAGCATTTATATTTGTACCATCTGTATGTATATGCCAGTAGGAGCTCTGGTGGCACAGTGCGTTGAGAGTTCAATTGTAAGGAAGGGATGATCACATAGCATTCCTTTAGTTCCTGATGAATACTTCCTTCCCCCCACTCATTACCCAGTTCTAATTTACAAATCTGGCTAGACTGGAGAACACACAATGGTCTCTTGACACATGGAATTCAGGAAAGATCAACCCCTCAAGAACAGTAATTGGAGTAACAATGTTTTGAGGATAGGTTGGTGGTCAGGGAAGGGGAAGGGTGAGAAAGTTGGAACCGATGACAAAATTGGATATAAACCCCTCACCTCCCAAAAGGGGATGAATAACAGAAATGTGGGTGAAGGTGGACAATGGACAGTGTAAGATATGAAATAAAAGCAATATATAATTGATCAAGGACACCTGAGGGAGGAAGAGGAAGTTGGGGGAGGGAGGGGTAAAAAGAGGAACTTACACCAAGATCTCAAGTAGAAAGATGTTTTGGAGATGATGATGGCAACATTTGTACAAATATGCTTGATAGAATTGATGCATGGAATGTTATAAGATCTGTGAGAGCCCCCAATAAAGTGATAAAAAAGATTTTGATTGCCAGCTGCATGGTTGGTGGCTCAAACTCATCAACAACTTTACTAAGAAAAGATGAGACTGACAGTTCTTTCCTTAAAGACTTAAAACCTCTGAAATGCAAACCCTACTCTGTCCCATAGGATTCCTGAATTGGAATTCACTTGATGGTAATAGGTTTGGTTTAATACATAACTATGCAAGTAACTGTCTCTTAAAGCAGTCACCAATCCTGGACATTAATAATTTGAAAATTTTGTGAGCCTGGGTAAAAAAAGTAAGTTATCTCATTTAAAAATTTTTATTGTGTGGAAATTGAACATCTATTTCATATGTTTTTTGGCTCTTGGATATTGGTGAACAACATGCATTTGATTTTTTGTCCATAATATATTCACACATTGCTTAACATCTGTGATAAGTTTCATGAAAAAGGACATCTGGTGATTTGGACATTGTACAAAAGTTATGTTATGCACATAGTCCCCAGGTCATGAATGTCTGACTATATACAATGGTTAGTAATAATAAACGGGTGCTACTTTGATGTGCTATTGGTATTACTATTATTGTAATATTATGTTAAAGATATTCTCACAAATTTCGAGTGATTCTTTAATTTTCTCCCCCTGCGATTTGTATACAAGTGACATGAGATACCTATGTTGTATACAAGTGACATGAGATACCTATGTTGGGTGTGCTGGAAATTGTGTGTAGTTTGTTGACATTCCTTATTTTCTGTTCTCTGATCAGGACTTCTGGCTATTGTTACTTGATTATGTTGTTAGGAGAACCAACAAATCTGTCTTGGAGGAGTCTAGCTGCAATCTCTTAAGAAGCAAGGATGTCACAAATTTGTCTCATGTACTTTTCAGATGTTATCAGGAGGGACCAGGCCTTGAAGAAGGACACTAGGCTAATCAAGTGCTGATGAAAAGCAGAATGGCCCTCAGTGAGACGGACGTATATATTTACTGCACCAAGGGCTTGAACATAACGATTGTGATGATAGGGCAATGTGATGTCCTGTGAGTGGGGTGGCTGGATTCAGAACTGACTGGACAGCCCTAACATCAGGACCTTATTGGGCCAGGGACTTAGGTGCAGCTAAAATGAGCTCATTGGATGGTTTTTGATGCACGGATATATAAGGGGATATCCCCTCCCCCCCCAAAACCAAACCTGATCTTTTTTCAAAGCTATGTATTAAATATTTTTGTTTTTATAAATCATTTTATTGGGAGCTCTTATAATTCTTCCAACAATCCATGTATCAATTGTATCAAGCATATTTGTCTATATGTTGCAATCATCATTTTCAAAGCATTTTCTTTCTACTTGAGCCCTTGGTATCGGCACCTCTTTTTCCCTTCCCTCCCCACTTGATAAATTATAAATTGTTATTTCATATCTTACACGTTCCACTGTCTCCCTTCACCCACATTTTTCTTGTTTATCCCCTTCAAGGTGGGGGTAAAGGGTTTAATTTTTTTTTTATAAAACAACTATATCACCTTCAAAGTACTCTCCAATACACTTAATACATTGTCAAATCTATGATTCCATTCTTGGAAACATTTTTCATACCTATTTGGATACCTGACAGCATCTCCCTTGTTTTTTTCTTCACCTCGTATAAGTCATCAAATTGCTGTCCTTTCATGCCCCTCTTCATTCACAGAAAGTTGCACGGAGTGAGATCAGGTGCATAAGGTGGGACAAGAGAGGCATGCTGTTTTTTGTTAAAAACTGGCACACTGAGGTGGTGAAAAAAAAAACACTCCTACACTTGAGTTTTTCTAGTAGCGTTGTCCTTGTAAGCTCAGTTTATGTGGTGTTTTCCCCAAGCAGGAAACAAAATTTCCAAGCTACATGCTATTCTTTTTTAAATTGACTATCATAAAAAACAAAGTTCAAGTGAAAGTGCGTTTAGGAAAAAATTCACTGTCACCAGATAGAACCTTCCCCAGTGATGCCACTGGGTGCACTAACTCGGAGCAAGTCGTTCAATGCTTAACTATAAGGAAACTTGTATATGAAAGCTCCACTAACGGAGCTTTTCTGTTATTTTTTGTGTACCCCATCATACTGTGAGGTGTTAATTACTAAAGATGATTAGTGATCATTAGTTAGATATGATGTCTCAGTATTCTAGAGCTACAGCAACTATCGTGAAGTGGATTGCCTTAAAGAACAGAACTTTCTCACAGTTTGCCAGATTAGCAGATTGGATGTAATCTGTGTCACTTCCATCTCACAGCTCTTACAAAGGAGTTTTTTCAGCCTCTCCTACTTGTTGATTTCTACTTGCAGTACTTGGAATTTCTTTGCTGCTTGTAGATCAGTGCTTGTACTTGTAAGATGTGGTGTCATCTCGATGCCTTAACTGTGCATCTGTCCAGTGTGTGTCCCCTCTCTTATAAGGCCATACTCAGAAAGGATTAAAACTCACCTTATTCCACTATGACCTTGTTTACTTGTCCGTGTGCAAAGAAAACCCTATCTCCCTAAATACGGACGCATTCACAGGTGCAAGGGTTGGAGCTTAAGCACATTATATAGAAGAACATAGTTCATTATGGGGAACGCCAAAATATTGACTTCATTTGTTTTATTTTTGAGAGGTTTTCAATTGTCTGAAGTTTTAAGCAATTTAGTTTACGTGGAACTTAATAAAGATCCCAGAAGCTGACCAGCTTCTTGTTTGTTTATATTTTGGGCTTTCCATTTTGGGACAGTTGCCATGATTTTGCTATGACATTTTAGTGGGTTTTATTAGGAGATTTCAAATCTGTTGAACAAATTACATGAGTTGCCTTTTTTTATGCACACACACACACATAACCTTGCTTTCCTGGAAATATGAGGTTGTTTTTACGTGTCTTTGAGTTGGCTCTGCCCCATAGCAGCCCTGAGCACTACAGATCGAAACACTGCACAGCCCCGCGCTGTCCTCAGAATTGTGTATTCTTTCCATCTTTTGATGTTTCTTGCATTATTCATTATCTAATTCCTGGAATCTTGCAATATTACAACGGGGGGTTTGAGCTTTTTCTTGAATTCAGTTCAGATTAAGATTTAGCGAGTATGTTTTTCCTTTTTGTATTTCTAACTGTAAGTCTTTACACCTTAATATTTGACTTTGTCTTCTCAAGCTGCCCATTGAAATTTTCTATGACTTCAGCAACATTTTACTTGCTTTTAATTTTACTTTACTTTAATTTTACATTTTACTTTAATTTCTATGACCAAATTATCTTTTGACTTCATTTCTTCCTTTGCTTTATCTACTCTATGATTAAGAACAAGTTTCAGAGTCTCTTAACATCCATTTTCATCTTTTGTCTTTTAAATTACTTTTTACTTTGTTCATGAAGGATATCCTTGATAACCTCCCACAGTTCATCATGATTTCTGTCGTTAGAGTTCATGCAGCAAATCTGTTCATAAGATGTTCTAGAAATTTAGGTAGGATAAACTAAACGTATTATGTCTTATGGTGTGGGTTTGTTTTAATTTTCAGCTTCAATCTAAACTTATATCTGAGCAGTTGGTAGCCTGCCAACTCCACAGTCAGTTAGTTCCTGGCCTGGTTTTTAGCTGCTTTTTTCATAGTCTCTTCTCACAGGTGTTGTCAGTTTGCTTTCTGTGTTTCACATCTGGAGAAATCCATGTGGATAGACATCATTTGTGTTGTTGAAAAAGGTATCTGCTCTGAACAAGTTGGATCTCCAGCATCATTACTATTACCAAGACCTTATTTTCCAACTACAATTCCTTCCTCTGTTTCCAGCTTTTGCATTCCAATTGCCAGTAATTGTCAATACCTCTTGATTGCATTTTTCTTCAATTTCTTCATCACTAACTTTGATTGGTCCAAAAATTGAATAATAGTTGTATCGATTGGATTTCTTTGAATATGGATAGATAATAATCCTATGACAGACAGTATGAACTTCCAGTTAGATCTTCAAATGATCTTTTTGAAATGAATACATTGCCATTTTCCTGATTGTGTCTTTCTGGGGAATGGAAAGATATGGACTATGATAAATAATGTTCATGCCACTCTGTTAAAGGAATATGACTGCTATAGAACACATCCTTTCAGTAGACTTATGGAACACCACAATGGTTAATGATATTTACTCTTTGAAATCTTGGATATTTTGGCCAAAGCTTGTTTGTTGCTGAATAAAGATAGAGTTCTTTTATTTTAAGCAAATAAAAATTTTCAGACCCCAGATGACATAAGTGACTAACCACTCAGGTGCTAACTAAAAGGTTGATGGTTCAAGTGCACCCAGAGGCACCTCAGGATAGTAGGCCTGAGATTTTAGTTCTGGGGGTCGGGGGTGGGGAGAATCACTCATTGGGAACACTGTGGAGAACAGTTATACTTTGACACACTTACACTTGTGATTAGTTGGAGTTGAACAGCAACTTGACTGCTTTTTTTTTTTTTTTTTTTGCTTTCATACCCTGGGCAAATCTGTACACAGGAATTATATCATCCGGTAATTGTAGAATATTTTAAGAATTAGAAAAGGGGTCTTCTTGGTCTTGGGGAGTATATAATTTCTTGATATTGATAAAGATATCTGGCATTTAATACTAAACTAATATCTTTTGCTGTACAATTTATTTCTATTATCTTTTTTCATTGCTTTTATAAAGGCGTTCTAGTAGCATTGTGGGTTATGCATTGGGCTGCTAAGCACAAGATCAGCAGTTTGAAACTTCCATCCACTCCATGAGAGAGAGATTAGACTTTCTATTCCCTTAAAGACTTACAGACCACAGGAACTCTAGGGGGCAATTCTACCCTGTCCTGTAGTGTTGCTATAAGTCTGAATTGATTTAATGACAGTGAGTAAATTTATAGAGAAGGGAAATACTAAAATTAGAAAATGAAAGTGCCATTATGAAATTGAATAATTTTTAGTATAAAATCATGTATTTTTTATTATAAATATTTTGGGGGTTTAGTTTATCAGTATATTGGAACTTAATGTAGCTTTGATTTCTTAATGAGGGATAAGGTTTAGTCAGGAGAGCTTGCATACTTAATGAAGATATTACAATGAAGACTATTAGTTATTTTTTTTTCTTAAATCCCAGCTAGTGAGTTTCCTAATGTTCTTTTCTGGTACTGTATGTTTTCTGTATAGCTAATTTTATACTTCCTTTAGTTTTTATATCTTTATTAAATTCAGCATTAAGTTTTTAAGCAGGTGAACTAGTATAGCTGAAGAAAATTTGATTTGGTAATAAAATAAATAGCTCCAATTTTAGAAACACACAAAATTTACTTAAGTTTTTTAAAAAAACAATTTCTTTGCAGTTCATCCTGAGCAGCTTCCTCCGAGGCCATGGATTACATTAAAAGAACGAGACCAAATTCTGCCCTCAGGTAAAATGAGTTTTTCTTTCTCTTTAGCTTTTTTTTTTTTTTTTCCAGAAATACTTGAAATGCCATTTAAATTTTGTGACATACAATTAGTGGACCTTTCTTTACATTTGTACTGGTAGATGAGTGTTAAAAATACTAATGGGTATATTAAAAACCATTCATACTATCATAAGCATACATATAAGTTCTTATATCCTAACAATGCAGCACTTGGTTTTGGAATCATTTCTGTAATATACCTTTCTAGATGTCCTGTTCACACAGGACATTGGGACACTTAAGAAAAATGAATAAAATCCAAAAATTTTAAACAGCTTGTGTATTTTATTGATTGATAGCATTCTTTCATTGGAAGACCGCTTAACCCGGGCACAGCCCTGTGGGGGCTGTGGGTTAACTGTTGAGCTGCTCCAACTGTAATGTTGACAGTTTAAACCCATCAGCTGTTCCATGAGAGAAAGATGAAACTACTGCCCTGAAGATTTACAGACTCTGAAGCCCGATGGAGCTGCTGTGTCTTTCACGGTCATTAGGAGTTGGCATTGACTCCATGGCTGTGGGGTCGCTGTGTGCATGCTGTCCCTCCCTCCCTGTCTTTTTCCCTATCCCACGCCCCACCCCTATTCTATTAGCAATGCTACAGCCTGAGTATTTGAGAAATGTAAGAACTTATCATTTCTGGAACTGTAGTAATCCATAAAATATAAGTCTTTATCTCTTTCTTGAGACATATATTTTGACACTATAGGGCTTCCTATTAACATATTAGACATTTTAGGATTGGAGATTCTGCTTTATATATATTGCTGTGAATTAATACTTAACCATTAATACTTTGGAATCCCAAGAGTAGTACATTTTCATGATACCTAATTTCATTTTTAAATTAATGAATAAAAAATCACTCTTATGAAGGTTGAATTAATCATAGACTACTATTTCAATGATTTTTAGAATAAATTTAAGTTCTTAGAATAACTTCTTCACTTTTCTTTTTTAAAAGTTAGGTTCAGTTAAAGTTTAACGAGAAGGGTAATTTGCTTTGTTTTTAAAATATTGCTGGGTGTGGAAACCCAGGAAGTGTACCATTTCTGTTTATTCTTTACCAATATTAAGTATCATAGTATACAGTCTTCTTGTGTCTGTCACTAACACAGCAAACCCATTGCCATGGAATCAGTTCTGGCTCATAACCACCCTCTTACAGGGTTTCCTAGGCTCCACATCTTTTTTTTTTTTTAATTCATTTTATTGGGGACTCATACAACACTCATCATAATGTATACATACATACATACATGCGTTGTGTCAGTAGTTACATCTTTTCTGGGATGGGGTGGGGTTCTTTTTTTTTTTTTTTTTTTTGATTTGTGAGAAGTAAGCCAGTTTTATAGGGCAAGGCTCCACATCTTTACAGAAACAGACAGCCTCATCTTTCTTCCTTGGAATAGCTGATGGGTATGAGCTGCTGACTGTGGTGGTCTGCCGTTCAGTGCTTACCACGCTTCACTGCCAGAGGTAATAATTTTAACATACAGAGCTACCGCATCAGTCTAACAGACTCTGTTTTATCATAGACATTATCAGAATTATATATAGATGGTCTAAGCAAAATGAGGAAAGCTATGTTTTTAATAAAACCTTTAGTCTGGTAGACTTATTTTATCTTGACTTTCCTTGGCATGTGTAATTTTCTTTTTGATGTTAAAGCTCACTTTCAAAGTAACCCCCTTTAAAAAATGGGAGTAAGCCTATTTTTGAAAAAGGCTTAATTTTGCACAGCCATATTTCTTTAATAAGGAACAACAATTTTTAAAAGATAAATCATTTTATTGGGGACTCTTGCAGCTCTTATAACAATCAATATATCAATTGTATCAAGCACATCTGTACATGTGTTGCTGGCATCATTTTGAAAATATTTCCTTTCTACATGAGCCCAACACAATTTTTTATTTAATTGTTTGCCCAACGCTGTAAATAAAGAGATAGTTTTCTTTATTGAGAACGACTGTGGACTTTTCTTATGATGTATGCATGATGTTTCCCTAAGTAAACTCTTGAATGCTGTAAAAATAGAGGGATATTTTTAAAATGCCTTTTAAGTACATATTGGGATGTGTATAGAAATTGGCTGCAGTTAAGGAACAATAATGAAAATTAAGCCATGTAAGAACTCAACCCAAGTATACTATTATATGTAAATAGAGTATAGGAGATTAATAATGAAAATAACTTAATTTATTTTCTCCATCTGTTTAAAAATTGCTAGTTTCAATCTTGGATGTTAGCACTAGTATAAAGAGTTTTTTTTAACATACATCCGAGGAGCCTTCAAAATATTTAGGATAATTCCATTCTCTTTTATTTCCACTTTTTTCACAAGCTTTTTGAAGCCTCATTATAACTTTTAATCATGATTCTATGATTAAAAGTTCAACTGCTAACCAAAAGTCAAAGTCTAATCTGACCAGCCAGTCTGCGAGAATGATGAGGCAGTCTGTTTTTGTAAAGATTATAGAAAACAGACTCTATTGGATAGTTCTAGTCTGTTCTTCACGGTTGCTGTGAATCGCGATTGAATCGACACAACGGTTTGGTATGGGGCTGCTTCTTCGTAGATAACATAAAGAGAGTAATTTCTGGTCCTTTATGGAATATATTACTTTACAAAATCTTAAAGCTGAATGAGGATAATAAAGGAATCCAGATCAGCTCAAATTCAAATAATTCCCCAAATAATCTATCATCAACGCCCCCCCCCCCCCAGATGATCATTGTACTAAGTAAGCTTTTCCTATAACTTTGTCATTTGAAAATCAACTTCCTCTGCTGAGCCGCGGTGTTATAAGTGGTTGAGTGCGGGACTGCGGACCGCGGGCTTGGCGGTTCAAATCCAGCGGCAGCTCTCAGGAGCAGCACTGGGTAACGCCCATGACTACCAGAGGGCAGTGATGCCTAAAATTAAAAAAAAAAAAAAGAAAAGAAAAGAAAAGAAAATTAACTTACTCTAATCATGTTATTTTACCTTGTTTATCTCATAGTTTATCTGATAAGTGATTGCTAACATATCTGTCCAATGTAATAATTTGAGATGCATTTTCAAAATAAGAGTGCCCAGGCCCTACTATTTTGATTTTGGTATAGCTAGTTGGTGAAGATGGTTAATTTGCTCTGCAGCTGACCACAAGGTTGAGTGCACCCAGAGACATCTTAGAAGAAAGGCCTGACTAATGTAATACCACAAAGCCACAGTTAAATTCTTTTCTGACACATGTGAGGTTGCCATGAGTAAGAATGAACTTAGCAGTAACTTTTTTTTTAACTTTAATTTGGTTATATCAATGTGTTATTTTTAAAGTTCTATGAATTGATTCTGATAGACAGTCAGAAATGAGAATTTTATCGTGCATATAAATGACTTCAGGATTCAAGTCAGTGGAGATTTTGATTCAGTAGGTCTTCGGGCTGAGGCGCTCTATGGTTCTAACAAGTTCCCAATTGGTAATTCAGGACCCTTTGAATAGGAAAGGGCTTCTACTTCCAGTACAAGTTTGTTCACAATCTTCTTATAGCCCAAGGGCATTAAAATGAAAAAAAAAATTCAAATTGATTTTGTCAGAAAGGAAATTTGCTTATTATTAAGCTTTGTTAGTTTTCACTCTAATCAAGACGTCAGTGAAAGACTCCTAAAAATTTTAAGTATGGGTATTTTTTAAAAAAACCAAATTAAATGAAATACTAGGTTTTAATCAGAACGAAGCTGAAATTTACTTTTGTTTCATTTACAGAGAAGCGTTACATCGTAAATAACAGGCAATGAATCACCATTCTGTCAAACTTGGATTTTTTTTATTAAAATAAATTTTCTAAAAATTAAAAATACAGACTGCTTTGAAAAAAGTTGCCTAATTTTCTCCCTTTTGTCTGCTATTTTTTTCTCCACTTCTTAGCATCATTCACGGTTATGTGTTACAATGTGTTATGTGATAAATACGCTACGCGGCAGCTATATGGCTATTGCCCATCCTGGGCATTAAACTGGGAATACAGAAAAAAGGGAATTATGGAAGAAATTGTTAACTGTGACGCAGATATCATTAGTCTTCAGGTAACACAACAGAAATTAAATTGTCTTGTAAACTTAAAAGGTAAACATAACAATAATAGAGCTTGCCTTTGGGTGAGATCCCTGTATCCAAAGCAAAATCTAAAAGTTGTTATTTTCTCTCCTCTTAAAAGAAAGAAAAAGACATCTTAATAAGCATTTAAAATATTCCTGTAGTACAATACAGTCATTCATTTAAACTCATTTACTATTTTCTTAAGTGAAAATGAAAAATATTCGTAGTTATCTATGTTAGCAGTTCACTTCAGGAACAAATCATGGCTTCAACAAAGGAGAGAACTAGATGGTTGCTAGCCCAAGCCTTGTGATGTAGCATGTTAATTTGTTGTGGCATCTAAAGAAAAAGTGCTTGTACACAGTTGTTAGTTAAAAATAAACATTTCAAATGTTGATAATGCTTTATAAATGGTCCATTTTTATCTTATTTAAATGCCACTGAGATTTAGACGCTTTTTTTGGACACATTATAATGAATTTTAACTGAAAAAAAAGCCCATTTCCATGAAATACCAGTTTTATGCCTCTAATAGAAAGTAATTTTCATTGCTTTAGTAATTTTTCTGCCAGCATCTTTGAAAGCACATTGTTTAAATGTGCTTCAGTATTATTAAATGTTACAATCTCATACATTTGTTTTTAACAAAGCCTGAGATTTAATTCCATTTTTTCCTAGTAGAGTAACTTGTTAATTTATTATGTTGTCTGTGATTCACATGATTTCCTGAGGAATAACAAGAGGTTAAAAGTTTCATGAATTAACCTTTCTTTGAATAATGCACAGATTGTGGGAAGGAAGAAAGCAAAAACAAAATTAGATTGTTGTAGTTATTTCACAGTTGTATTTTATTCTTAGTATTTAGAAATCATAGCTTCAAGTAGAAAATTATTTAAAACCTTTTTCTTTTAAAAGTATTCTGAAGAAGTTGAAAGTGTGAAAAAATTAAATCATGATTAGGGTAACACCTAATTCTGTATCTCAGGTATTTGTTCTATTAAAGTATTGGTTATATTTTTTAGACTTCTTCTAGTTTCTTACCTCAGTGTGCAGATACTTGATAAAATAAACTGGGATCACACTTTCATATACAATTTTTGTGTATTAGTACACTTACTGTGTTAATAAAATTCTTAATAAATTTTTCCTTTTTAATTGTAGCCTTGTACTTACTCTTAGGCTGTTGTTAGGCTACTTAAAAGTTTTTGCTATTGTAAAATCTCTTAGAAATCACCAAACAAATAATTATCTTCATATTTGATTATTTCATTTAGGAAGATTTGTAAAAAAATAAATGACTCAAAAAGTAACCTCATGCAAATTGCTAAATTAGCGAAGGGCAAGAATAATAGTTATCAGGTGCCTAAAAATTAGAGTTTAATTACGTAGTGTAGAAATACTATTAATCTTTCCCATACTTGGGTATCATTGTTTTCACCAAGATTGAGGAGAATAAGTAATTTGAAAAATTGGTTATTTAATACTTACTATTTCTGTTACTATTTACTCGCAACAATTGTGAGCGCGGCACAGGATCAGGTAGTGTTTCACGCTGCTGTACGTAAGGTCACTCTGAGTTGGAAGCCACTTGACAATACCTAACAAGAAGGAGAACTTCCACTTAATCCATTTGTAACCAGTTCTGAGGAAAGGAAGTATGAACTTTAAACTTGTTATGAAGGGAGGGGAGATGCAGTCCTATATCTATTAGTAGTTGTACGAGCCTGAGAATCAAATCTCCTTTCTGGTTTATTCAGCTTTAAAAAGCAGCCGTTGTCAAGTGGCAGTTATTAACAATAAGATAGACAATACTTGTTAATGTGAATTATTTTGACTTAAACATACCTTACCCATGGTGCTCAGATTTTATATCTTAACCAGGTTTTCCTATTTCACGTGGATAATAACTTTTCTTTTGTCTCAGGAAGTGGAAACAGAGCAATACTTCACTCTCTTTCTGCCAGCATTGAAGGAGCGTGGATATGATGGATTTTTTTCTCCAAAGTCACGTGCCAAAATCATGTCTGAGCAGGAGAGAAAGCATGTGGACGGTTGTGCAATATTCTTCAAAACAGAAAAGTGAGTTAAGGAAAGAAAGAATAGCATTATAAAGATTTTAAGTAGCACACATTTAAAAGTTGCCTTTAGATGGCTAAGCTAGAAAACAACTGGCATATGAAGCTAAAACTTTGTTGGTAATATGTTGTTTCTTAGATTATATTATTGGAATCAATATTTTTTTTATTCTTCATCCTTTGCATTACAAAATTGCACTAAGAATTACAGGGCATACCCCAATAAAGTGATTTATAATAAAAAAAAAAAAGCAGGGGGAGCTTATACTAAGAGCTCAAGGAGAAAATGTTTGGAAATGAATATGGCAATATGTGTACAAATATGCTCGGTACAAATTATGTATGAAATGTTAAAAGAGCTGTAAAATCATTGAAAAAAATTATAGGACACAAAGACCTGAGTATGGTATTTATATTTCCAAAAATGTCTTCATAAACTATAACAATTTGTTTTGGAAGAGTAAGTGGTGCTTTTAAGATTAGAAATAAGTGATCCAATATTCTTTATTTTTTGCTTTCATAGTTGACTTCATAAACCATATATCTTTCATAATTAGTCATTAATTCATTAAATATTTTATGAGTATTTGCTCTGCAACAAGTGCATTTTTAACATCCTATTTCTGTTTTTTGTAGTCCTTTGTAATTTTGGTGTTCTCTTTTGTTGGCTTTGTTATGTTGTGTTGCTGTGGCCCTCTGTCATCTCTTACTGGATTAGGAACTTCATTTTCTTCTAGATGGGGCAGTGCCGTAGCATTCTCAAGAACTGACCCCTGGCTGAGTGCTGGCTGAGTGACCATGGGCAGATGGGTCTGGTTATCCTTTTGAAGAAAAGAGAAAAAAAAACACGTTTGTGCCAACTGATTATAGAGGAGAAAATTGGTAGAAACTTCTAAAAGAAGATTGAAACAAGTGGAGGAATCTGGTAGAATTCAATCCCATGGTTATTCATTTGGAATTGCTACTTTAGATAGGGAATTACGTATTTATTCAATAGGTTATTTATTCTTATCATAGTGTCCCTGTTTAACAACTATTAAAACAAAGCTATTTAATATTTTATTGATAAAGACACGTTACCAAGGAATCCTAATAGCATAAGGGTTGGATTGCTACCTCACAGGAAGATTAGTAGTTTAAAACCACCGGTTGCTCCTTTGGAAAAAGATGAGGCTTTCTACTCCCTTAAAGACTGACGATCGCCAAAACCCACAGTGGCAGTTCTCCTCTGCCCTTTGAGTTGGAATCGACTTAATGGCAGTGAGTAAGATAGGTTACTGCCATGGTCTAAACAAACTGACTCCAATGAATTGGACTTGGGTCGCTTCTCATTTATTTATACTTACTATCCTATCTTTTCTATGAATTTCTAGCAGAGCTTTTCTCACTTTGGTTAATAATCAGTGCCCTATAATACTTGAATTCAGAGTATACTAAATTTTTCTACTGGCTTGGTAATTTAAAAATTTATTATAGAATAATTGTTTTTATTAGCCATGTTCTAATTCCTTAAATATGCTATTTACTTTTTTTTTAACAACTCTTGTATTTCTTCATTTTTATAGCGTAAGACATAGGCATAGAGAAGTTAAGTAATTTCTCCAAGGTTACACAGAAGTCCAAAATCAAAGTTCATACTTGAACCATTCTGCTAAAGTGAATCTCTAGGCTTTTAGGTTGAGCTTGTGATATTATTTATACATCTTATGAGGTAACCCCATTTTAGGACAGTTGCATTGAATTTTTCATTTGTTCCTATATTTATGCATAAATATTCTTGAAAAGGTCACATTTTGAAAGCACATTGAAAACATTGAGACAACCAAGATGGAATTCTTTTTCCATTTCCATTATTTTCAAAGTAATACAAAAGATTTATATCATGTTCCTCATTGTTTTATGTCATGTTCCTCATTGTTTTCTTTGAACAATGAGGAGAAATTCTGTGAAAATTTACCAGGTTTTTAGTGTGCCATTATAATGCTCTCTTATCTATAAATCCTTAAACACGATTTGAAAAATTGGTTTGAATGAAAAATTTCAGATATGTAGTATTTGATAAGCTGCTTCTTGAATTATTTAAAATGCTGTGAACTAGTTATGAGATGAAAATAGAGGGTACAGTAGTTCCCCAGACCTCAGTGCTAATCTGTTTGAGAAGGAACGTTAAGATGTGATGCAGTTGCGTTCTGAATAAATTTTTCCCATAAGAAATAACTGAATGGGGCTCAGCCCTGGTGGAGTAGTGCTTGTGCACGGGAAAGCGACCCACTGGGTTGGTTGGGGTTCAAATCCAGCAGCAGCTCTCCAGGAGCAAGGCTGGGCCTCCTGTTCCCACTACCAGAGGACAGTGATGCTTCCCCCCCACAAAAAACAAAACAAAAAACCCAAACAGACAATTAAAAAAAAAAGAAATAACTGAATGTGCCTGTTTTCCTACGTTGTTTAAACCTTTTGCCTTTTAGTAGAGACTTTCCTGGATATATACATAGATGATTTTTTGAGCCCTCTATATACAGGGCTCCCTAAAGAAAAGAAAGAACTGATAATGATTAATCTGTTCTCAGCTCCCAAGTATTTACCCTAGCCTTGCCTTTTTTTTTTGGTGGGGGTGGGGGGTCATCACTGCTAGCCTTGCCTTTTTATATACATTTCAAAGTACGTAAGTGTAGAGTTAAATAATATAATTTAAAGAAACAATATTAAAAAAAAATTTAACAACTACATTGTGGCCCATACTTTGAGATTGATGAGGTCTGGAACAGTGGACCTCTATGTGGAGAGGAGGTATGGAGAGAGTAATCCTTTGGAAAGGGGGGAACCCTTTCCACAAAATCAACTGGTAGCTGCTTTTCAGGATTTTTTTCCCTTCTTTGCCTTTTTTCACTAGGACCTGGCTGACTTTTTCTAAAAAAGTATGTCTAATATGGTCTGCTGTTGACATTTCCTTAACAGGCAAGAATTTACTAAATTATCATCAACAGTATCGATAACACGGTTAGCCAGTTCATTATCATGATGTTTTTCCCCCAAAAAACCTCTTTCTCAGGACCTATGCTTTAAATCTGAAAACAGTACAAAAAGCCACAAAAACTAAGAAAATTATAGCAAAATGCTTGGAACACAGTCACAAAAGGTTTAAACAACGCATACTAACAATGCCAACTAAAGCTGAGTGATTGAAACCTGAACTGTTTTTGTTTACAAAACTCACATATGTCAGGTTAGATTCCACTGTTTTGTTCAAGCTCTGATGCAAAATTTTCTGGACATTTCGCTTCAGATGATGTTGAGTACTCATGTGGCTGAGTACCAGGGTTCTACTGCACTTAACTGAATTTCTACCCCTCCTCAACTTCTTTTTTCCTGACTAATATTATCATGGAATCAGCCACAGATGAAGACTTTTAGTGTAATACAATAATCGACATTGTATTTCTTTTAAGCTTTTCCCCTTGGTATTATAAGGCTATACCTAATCGATAGATTGAAAACCGCCCTCTGTCCTGGATTCACATATTTATTCATATTATATTAGCAAACCATCTGCTGCCAAAGTATTTGAAATCATCATCCTTTATTCTGTTCTACTCCTTTCTTTAGATTGGAGAAATAATATAGTACAAAGATCAAACTGAGTTTTGAAACCAGGGAGTTCTTTACTTACATTATCTGGACTGTGTCACCCTTCTGAGCTTAGTTCGTCACTGATGTAGCCTTTTTTTCTAAGAGGATTTCATCTAAAATAGTCATGGAATTCCCAGGCCTATAAATTTTTCCAGAAACAGATTGCCATATCATTCTCCCCTTGAGTGGCTGGTAGATGTATACTGCTGACTTTTTGGTTTGCTGCTAAGGACTTTAAACACAGCACGATCAGAACTCCCGCTGAGTAGTGATCAGCACCAGTAGGATTTTTTAAAATACAACTTTAATTTTGCTTTTATAATCAGCGTTAAGGAGAAATGTCCTCAAAGTGGGAAGACTAATAATAAGCTAGCTGAAGAGGAAATTTGGTAAGCCAACAAGAATGACTATTTTAAGCAGTTAAGATTTCTAAGTCAAGATGAATATGTCTTTTGGTATTAAAAGATCTCTAAAATATGTGATTAGAGAAATGGTATGAGACATGAGTTCTTGGAGTTTTAGGATTGTAAAAGGAGAAAAACTTCCTCAGCTCATGGCCACAGTTTCCTCCTCTGTACGAGTATATTGATCATCATTTTCACAATTTTTCTGTTCATTATAACATAGCTATGTAATTTTTTTTCTTTTTTTTTTGCTATGTAATATTTTTATTGATAGAGATATATTACCAAGGAGCCCTGGTGGCCCTTGAAAATAGAGCCATATCTCTCGTTGCAATTTAAATTCTCTAGAAGGATTCTGAGTTAGAGTGTGGTATTAGACGTTTATTAGAGATTAATTCACTGATATGAAGGAGGGGGAGAAAACAAACAATGGGAGACATAGATGACCTCCACAGAAAAGAGCTCACTCTCTGTAGTTACAAGGGTATGTATGAAAATTAACCAAAATAATAAAACAAACAAACAAAAAAACACATGAAAAAACAGTCATTATTGGAGTGTGTCAAATGTTAAAGAAAAACTGAAGTTATTAAAAGGGAAATAGAATTCTTGAAGAATTTAAGCATTCTTGGGCTGAATGGACTGGTTATTGGCCATTTTGGTTTTAACATTTTTTATCTTATTTAATTGGCCATTTTAATTAGACAATCATATGAGCTACAATGCCAAGAATGACAAACAGGATCAGTCACCAAAAAAACAAAAGCAAAAAAACCTTTAAAGATTTATTCTGAAGTACCACTTCAGGATAATATCCATACCTAAAAGAAGACCCGATAATAATGACCGTTACTCTAATTCATGCACTAACTATCATTGCCAAAGATAGAGAATTTGAAGGATTTTACCTATTTTTATATTCTGAAACTGAGGAGACATGCAGTCAAGATGCATTGATAATTATTGGTATTTGGAATATAAAAATTGGGAGTGGAGAAAGAAAAACAATACTTGGAAAATAAAGTCATAGATAAAAGTAATTAGAATCACTTGATAGAACTTTACAAGACCAATGACTTCTTTATTGGAAATAGCCATTTTCAACAACATTAACAGCAGTTTTTCACATGACTCTCAGTGGAGTAAATAGCAATCAAATTGACTCCATCTGTGAAAAAAGATGGTGGCGAGGTGCAATATAATCCAAATAAGGTCAGGCTGCCTGCATAACGGCATCAGTTGTTCATTTGCAAGTTCAAACTGAAGCTGAAGAAACTATCCATAAGGGCAGAATATGACTTTGAGTATAACCCATCTGAATTTAGAGGCCATTTCAACAGATTTGAAACACTTGGCACCAGTGACCAAAGAACAGATAAATTTCATCAGCAATAGCATACATGAAGAGAGCAAATGGTCATTAAAAAGATAAGAAAGAAAGAAAAGGTCAAAATATATGTGAGACTAGCCACTGAACTTGCTTTTGAATGTAAAGTAAAGCAAAAGGAAGAAATTACGAAGTTAAAAAACTGCACAGAAGATTGCAAAGGGTGATTTCAGAAAATGAATACGTAATGAAATGTAGCAAGATTTTAAGTTAGAAAGTCAGAAGGGAAGAACAATGCTAAGCAATTAAGTTGAAAGAAAAAAAGTAAAGCCTCGAGTTGTGATATTGAAGGATTCTGAGCAAAATGAGGCCCTAGTAGCATAGGAGTTAAACATCGAGCAGCTAACCACAGGGTCAACAGTCAAAGCCATCTGCTGCTTCACCAGGTGGTCGGCTCTCGTAAAGATTTACAGCTTCAGAGATCCCCGTGTAGAGCAGTTCTATTATGTCCTGGGGGTTTGCTGTGAGCGAGAATTTACTCTGGCAGTTGGATTGGGTGGAAAGCGCAAAATGCTGAACGTTGTAGGAAGCATCAAAAGGAGATCACTGTACCCAAAAGAACTGGTTTATTCCCATTTCAAGAGGATGTGATTAAAAATAGAAGATACTGAAGAAGTTGAAGCTACTCTGAAAGCATTGACTACAAAAAACAAAACCCATAAAACCCCATGGCTTTAGAAATTGATAGTTCTAGCGATTGAGATGATTTGACAATCAGTTGGCAATGTTTGTGCCAAGAAATTTGGAAGGTTGGAATGAAGATAAAAGTTCATTGAAGAAATGACCCTCAGGTTTCTGCAGAGAGGTGAATGCAATTCCACAGCAGCCCAAACCTGACTGCCATAGGCAGTGTGGTCAGATGTGACTCCACCCTCAGTCCTATTCTTCAACAACCACCCCCGCCCCACCCTCCCCACTTGCAACACTTCTCTGGTTCTTGACTTCAGCCATGAAGTTCCTTGGTCTCTGTCTGCTCTGTCTCATAGTTATCCTTAAAGTTTGACTTTGGTCCATTTGCGTTTTTTCTGCATGCTTATTATTCATCCAGGCAGTAGCTGGAAGGAGCAAAGGTGTGAAAGGATGAAAGAGATATGTCATATTTGCTATGTATAGCTTCCCAGAGAGTTTCAACATTAATCAGTCTGTCTCACTGGCCTGAACTGTACCATGTGGCTTCTTGAAAGAAGAAAAGAAGACTAGGGAGACAGTGCTTTGTATCTCATGTACCCTTCATTTAATTTCTTTTGACATGATTATTTACCTAACATGATCATAATGAATTGTACTTTTAGATTTACATTGGTGCAGAAGCATACAGTGGAATTTAACCAAGTAGCAATGGCTAATTCAGATGGATCCGAAGCTATGCTGAACAGAGTAATGACGAAAGATAACATTGGTGTTGCTGTGGTATTAGAGGTCCACAAAGAACTCTTTGGAGCAGGTAAGTGTAATTTAAAGTATTCTTAAAAATAAACACCAATTTTCCCATCCGTAAGCAAGTGGAGAGAATCTTACTATTATTTATTGCATACTTTCCTGTCTTACCTTTTGAGGAGAGTTATGGGAGGTGGGTAAGAAAACAGCACTAATTGCCATATAAAGGGACAGCAATAATTTGGGGAAATTAACAGGTGCCCTATATAAAGGAAGATTTATTAATATGCTATTAATAAGAAAAGTTGTCTTGAAATAGCAAATACTTTTATGAGACTGAATTTAGAAATCGAGAGACCTGATTATTTTTCTAGCCAGATTTTTAGCTTCTTTAGTGAATCTTTGGTCTTTTGGGATGTGTTTTTTCTGATTTCTTTTTGTATTTCAGTCATTGTCATGTAGGAATGTACCTGGTTCTTTTCTTTAGCATTTAGATTATTTATAGCTTCCTTCAGAGTCAGAAATCTTTGCACATCCCAGGCCTCTTTTTTTTCTGTCTACTTTTGCTTTTGAGCCCTTAGTTTTTTATTTAATAGATTTTAGGCAAGATGAAGGAGAGGTTTAAAACCACATTAATCCCTATCTCCACCCCCAAACTTAATAACATCAGAAGAAAATGTTTTTGCTTTTACTGTTGATAAGAATTACTCTTATTATTTATATCTGTTAAACCTGATTTTCCTACCATTCTTCGGTTTATCAGTATCAAAGACAGCTTTTCATAAAGGATTTTGAATTCTTTCTTTTTCAGCTTTGTCGTTTTTATCACTTCATGGTCTTTCAATGTCATCTTTCTTAAAAAATTGGTGGCATCATCCCCCTGCCCCCCCAATTGAGTTTCTTTTGGAATTTTACACTCCTTTGAATTTGCTTAAGCACAATTATAAATTATACAGTGGCCATATTATGACATATATATCTTTTACATTCTGAGAGTGGGAATTTAATATAGAAGGTATTTATGACTCTTTTCAAGGGCCAAGTTTTTACTATTAAATAAACTGAGCATTTCTTCTGTAACCAAAAGTGACATAATAATATATAGGAGAAGACAGCTTATAAAATTTTAGCTATGAAGTTATCTTAGGATCAATTGCTTTGAAAAGTGACTCTTTCTGCCATGTGTGACAGTTATTTCAGTTGCTTGTTTTCTCAGCCATGATAGATAATTATAGTTTGGTAATATTAGAAGGAAACTTGGGCAGAGTCCTGGTGGCATAGTGGTTGTGTGCGGGACTGCGGCCCACAGGGATGGTGGTTCAAATCCAGCAGCAGCTCTCCAGGAGCAAGGCTGGCCCATCTACTCCCACCAGGGGGCAGTGATGCCTACAAAAAAAAGAAGGAAACTTACCTGTGCCAAAATGTAGCCTTAAAAATCAAACCCTTTTCTTCAGAGTTTATATTTTAATGGCAGAAGTAGACTTTTTATAGACATTTCAGTAGAGATTTTTGTATGTTTAGTAATTCCAACTATTAAAGTACATAAAATGAAAATTGAGAGTACTGTCATCTCATTCACGGCCCTAGGGATAAAGTCATTACTGTCTATACTTTTAATCATACAGGTATATACAGGGTTAAGTCAAAAGTATTGGAATAAAAAAATCAAAGAACTTTATAAACCATCAAAATGTAAAGCTATTGTTTCTCCAGATAGTTTCAATCTGGTCTATAAACTTCTGAAGAAAGTGTTTCCATCTCTCTTAACTCTTCCCTGATTTATACCAGAAAGGAAATCCTGGTGATATGTAGCAGTGTTATGCATAGCGCTACAAAAATCCACATGGTCAGAAATTCAAAACCATCAGCATGAAAGAAAGACTGGGCTTTCTACTCCCGTAAATAATGACAGTCTCAGGACCCCGCAAGGGGGTCACTGTGAGTCAGCATTGACTTGATAGCTGTGGATTTTGGGCTTGGCTCTACATGGAAGGGCAACTAAGCCGTCCCAGAGGGAGTCAAATCCATGGTCCTCTCTAGTGCTTTTACTCTTCGTGTTCTAAGAACAAAAAGTCTACAGACATGGAGGACAAGATCAAAGCTGTAGTGTGAGATGAGGAAAGGTTTCAATGGAAATGTTTAGAGGACAACTCTTGCAAATCTTGGGGAGTGAATTTTGATAGAAAAAGATTCCTTATGCATCTTTCTTGCTTTTTTCCTCCCAAACATAATTTCCACTTTTCTATAAACTTCTTTATAATAAGCCCCTGTAATCAGTCTAGGTCCTTAAAAAAAAAAATCTATCTAGATTACGCCTTTGGAATCTCAGAAAGCACTTACCTTAGCCTTCTGAGCTGATTTCACTGCCTTGAATTTAACTGGCCTAGGAGATCTCTCTGGAAGATTGGTTTTATTGGTCCTTGCTATCAGAAGATTGGTCATGATTATGTCTATAAAATTGTTCATTAGCTTTGATGTTGCTTAAGATACTGCTGGAAACATTCACCCTTTGAGCTTGTTTTTGGTTCCCTTGAACCAGAAACTCGTTGAAGCCAAGATGCTCTCTGAGAATTGAAAGTGACAAAGTGTGTAAGATTCCAATTTAAGACGTTATCACAGGGCTGAGCCCCGGTGGCGTAGTGGTTGTGCGCGGGACTGCGGCCCACTGGGACGGAGGTTCAATTCCAGCAGTGGGGCTGGACCTCCTACTCCCACCATCGGAGAGCAGTGATGCCCCCCACCCTCCCCCCCCAAAAAAAAAAAGTTATCACAGTAGTGCTAATTACAGCAGTCTGGACTTCAACCATAGTCATTCTTTATTGAGGCTGACAGTTCTTTACTCTCTTGGTCATCTTTGCCTTCTTTCAGATCATCCTTAAAATACTTAGGACATCTAAAAATTGCTGTTTTCTGTGGGGCAGCATCTCTGTAAACTTAATGCTAAGCTTCAATGAGTTGGGAAAATGGCCACTTTACAAACAAATAATTGACAAAGCAAAATTTTAGCAAAAATTTATCAGCCTTCAAAATAGTTATTTTTCCTATAACACAGAAAGTACATATTTTTAAGGTCCCATAACAAGACTGTGAAGATAAAGGGTGGTACTCTTCAGTAGAGATTACAACTCTGTCAAGAAATTAAAAATCCTCACATTGAACCAATAGGTAACATCATGATAATTTAAAGATAACACTAAAGTTTTAAAGGTTTTAATCTTGCGTAGATAAAATTAGTGCTTATGGAAACAGAAGTCAAGCTATCTAAGGATGCACTGCACTGGATAAATCTATTGCACAAGATTTCTTTTAAGTGTGGAAAAGCAAGAATGTTACTTTGAGGACTAAGGTGTACCTAAGCCAAGCCATGGGAATATTGCTTCCTGTGCTTGTGAAAGTTGGATGTTGAATAAGGAAGACCAAAGAAGAATCCAATGCATTTGAATTATGATGCTGAAGAATAATATTGAAAGAACCATGGATTGCCAAAAGAACCAACAAATCTATCTTGAAAGAAGTATGGTCATAGTGCCCCTTAGCAGCTAGGACTGTCTTAACAATACTTTGAACATATCAGGAGAGACCAGTGCCTGGAAAAGAACCTCGTGCTTGATTGGTAAAGTAGAAGGGCAGGCAGTAAAAAGGAAGACCCTTGACAAGCTGGATTGACACAATCGCCATAACAATGGGTTCAAGCATAAGAGTAATTGTAGGGTGGCAAAAGACTGGCTGTGTTTCGTTCTGTTGTACACAGGGTCTCGATGGGCCGGCACATATTCGACAGCACCTAACAACAACGTGAGTCGGAATCAGCTCCATGACAGCGAGTCTGTCTGGGTTTGAACTCTGACTCTTCCCCCCAAAATCCTGTGACAGAGACAGTATATGGTGAGAATGGTGATGCAATGTGAAAAAATTGTGGTCATTGAATTATACACCTAGAAACTTTATTTAATGAGTATGGTCTGCTGTGTATATTTTCACCAAAAATAAAATACAGCCACTCCCTCTTTATTGACTTGGTTAACTTTCAAAGGCCAGGATATTACTCAAGAACTAGTCTTATGTGAGAATGAAGGTTAACCACATTATATCACAAAGTGGAGGATACGTATATCATCATTTAATTGCCAAACCAATCAGGGTCAGCACCCAGCCATATTGACATACTCTTAACTATCACAGCCAGTGTTACTTTTTCCTCGCACCTGGGTGTCTTTTGCCTTTACTGCTAGACATTTGTTAATGCACAAAATAGGTAGTAGGTTTTTACAATGGTGATAGGTATGACATACTGGATAATAAAATAGTTGGTAAGTGAAGAGTAAATGTAAATATTAAAACAAAAACAAAACATCTAATCTAGAGGAGTATTTCCCACCAGGATCTCAGTATGTACTTCAGCCTTAAAGAATTACTTTGTTAAATAAATATACATTCATGGAAAAGAATAAAGATGGGACTGTGGACCTTTGGGGAAGAAACCCATTCCAATTTTTTTTGGCATCTAAAGCGTAACTGTACCCTCCTTTTTCTAATGCTTAAATTTAGGTATGAAGCCTATTCATGCTGCAGACAAACAGCTGCTTATCGTGGCAAATGCCCACATGCATTGGGACCCAGAGTATTCTGATGTGAAACTCATCCAGACCATGATGTTTGTCTCAGAGGTTAAGAACATTCTGGAAAAAGCCTCTAGTAGGCCTGGCAGTCCAACTGCAGATCCTAATTCCATCCCGCTGGTGCTATGTGCAGATCTTAACTCATTGCCAGATTCAGGTATTTATAATACTTTCTCTTTGCTTTTAGTTAAAGGAGCAACTAAATCCTAACTTTTAAGTATGGGACTTCTCTTCTGAATTAAAGAATGTATCAGAATCATAGGGATGAGACTTGGGGTCATTGTCAGGAGTTTTAAAGAAAAGTTTTGTCTAAGTTGTGGACAGGGTTAAAGGAAACCACCAATGAATTATACAATATTCTGCAGCAGGAGAGCAAGGGACCTTTTATTACTCCTATGCCTAGAAACTGTGTCTCTGAATTGTGGAACAAGCCAGCAAAATCTCCAGTGAGTGATGCCATTGACCAAACTCAACTGGGAGATTATATCACTAGAAGGAAACTTGAAGGCAGAGATTTGTATTTGATATGGGACAAGCAGAAAATACTCAGCACAGGTGGTTTCTAGTTTAATAACTTTAGTACTTCTAAGTGAATTGATAAAAAAATTGAATCTTTATAGTAGATGCAATATGTGATCACAAGTCTCCTAGGATTTTACATTTAACTAGTTTTGTTCATTTATGTTACTTTTCAATCCACTGTTTTCGAGTTGTTTCTGACTCATAGAATCATAGGATTCCCTGTAGAAAATAATAGAACTCATCTATCAGATGTTCAAGGCCATAATCTTTGTGGAAACAGATGGCTGCATCTGTGTGGAATGGGTGTGGAGTAGTGGGTTTGGATTGCCGGTCTTTTGGTAAGTAGGTGAGAGCTTTCACTTATGCTCCACCAGTGCCACATAAAACTTTAAAAATGTCAAATGTGAAGCATTTGAAACTTTTATTGTTTTCTGTTGCAAGGCTTAGTCTAAATTTTGTACACTTAAGCTTTTAACGTGTAATTAAAATGATAAATGTAAGCCAACTCTGATGTTGACAATAGGAATATATATAAAAGTTAAAAATATCCTTTCCTTTTCCTCTGTAGCAAATAAATGCTGAAATTATTCTTTGCAAATGTCTGTCTTCATCTCCTACACAGCCTAATTGGCACTTTAACCATATCCTCTTTTCGGTGGGTTTGGGTTTTTTTTTCCTCCCTGAGCATAAATGCCCTCAACTACAAGAAGTTTTTCAACTATCTCATTTGATTGATTTAAGCCAGTTTTGACAGTACAGCATAGAGTTGATTCTAGAGGACTCTAATTGACTGGCAGGACTGGATTTTGATTCTGCCACTTTATGACTATGCAGTCCAAGATGAAATTCCTCACTTGTAGTAAGGGCAGAGTAGCCTTATTCATCTTAAAGAGTTGTTTGTGAAGTTTGTTCATAAAGCACTTTAGAGCAGTGCCAGACGTATTATTGTAGATGCTAGATAAATGATAGTGCCTTTTCATCCATTCACATTACTGGGATGACTAATTTCCCAGATGACTAATCATAATAAACCTTGTGACACCCTTCCCCTTGTTCGCTTATTCAAGGAAAGCAGTGCACTTAAAAATAAAGCTTGTACTGTTGTCTTTAGATAGAGCTAACATTTTTGTTCAATTGGAATACTTTTATGGTGTAATGTTCTTTGTAGTGTCTGAAGTGAAATCTTTTTTTTTTTTTTGGGGGGGAGGCGGCATCATTGCTCTCTGGTAGTGGGAGTAGGAGGCCCAGCCCCACTGCTGGAATTGAATCTCCGTCCCAGTGGGCCGCAGTCCCGTGCACAACCACTACGCCACCGGGGCTCAGCCCTGAAGTGAAATCTTATTCAGGCTCAAAATAATGATGTTGCTTAACGTATATTAAATTTGAGATACTAAAAATAGAACATCTATTTGTTATAACTGATTCTTTATATGTATGCTATATTTTACACAGTCCCAAAGTTGTTGATTGATGCATTATTATAGGGAAGTAGTGACTTGAAACAATAGTCTAAACATATTTAAAACTAAAGACTTATCTGGTGAATGCTACCCTCTGTAAATTACTTGTAACCTGAGGAACCATTTAGAAAGTGGAGGAAATTCTTGTGTGATCTTGACACTCTAAAATAGGCAAATAACTTCCATCCTATTAGGTTGAACCATTTAAAGTTACTGAGATTCCATTGTTTTTAACAAAGAATCAAAGTTTTATTTGACTCATTAAAACCATTCTGAATCTGATCCAATTCCTGACAATGGTTCTTGGACTTTTATAAGGACTCAATGCTTAATGGTAGTATTCCTTTCTTCTTTACTTCACTAGGTGTTGTAGAATACTTAAGCAATGGAGGAGTAGCTGACAACCATAAAGACTTCAAGGAACTAAGGTATAACGAATGTCTCATGAACTTCAGCTGCAATGGAAAGAATGGAAGCTCAGAAGGGAGAATCACACATGGCTTCCAACTGAAGAGCGCCTATGAAACTAACTTGATGCCTTACACCAATTACACCTTTGATTTCAAAGTGAGTTTCAGTCTCTGGGCTGATATAGAAATTATTTGAAATATAAGCATGTGATAAGAAAAATACAAAATTTTCATTTTTATTTATTTACATAATCGGGAATTTTTAGGTTCTCAAAACATTAAGTATGGACCTAAACATAAGGAAGTTTGTTAGACTTTGTGGTTATTCTTCTGTTGTGAATTCTTTTTGAACACTTGTTTTCATAATTTCAAAAACAATGATAATAGCAAAAGCATCTAAAATACTTACTAGATGCCAAGTACTATTCAAAATTTTTATTGCATATAAATATAGGAAATCCTTACTATACTATTTTGGGCCCATGCCACTTCTGTCAGTGGGGACCCAAATATTAAGTAGCTGGTAAGGCTAGTTTTACTTTGAATGTTTCTAGTATTCTTTCAACGTTTTTCTTAGAACTTTTCACTGATCTCATTGATCTTTATTTTTGTCCAGGTTTATTTTCTGGTTGGGTCTTGAAGAGGGTTATGTACAAGATCCATTTTATATCCATTTATTTTGAGGATAAATCCTTTAACCTTCTAATTCCATTTTTCTATGAACATTTTGAAATCCCCTTGCACACTTCCAGGCAGTGGATAAATTCAACTTAAAAAAGGAAAATATTTCAGAAAAAAAAAAAAATTGGTCCTTCTGAGGGGCTGTTGTATAGGACCAACTATGCTTCAGAGAGCTTCATTGTGGTGGCTTTCCTTAGTGTGTGTCCCTTCCCTCGCACAATGTGATCACTTTATCTGTCACTCTTGTCTTGTACCTTTAATCTTTTCATGACTTTCTGGCCTTTCAGATACGTCTACTAACATTTCCTACTGTTCTGTAAAAATATAGTTAGAAAGTGACTTCATATAAGAGGAAACCAAGAGGGAATTTAGTAACATACAAAGGAAATTTATGAGATGGGCTTTTCCACATCTCTGATAATCATTTTTCACTTTTTAGTACTCATTAGCCCATTTTGAGAGAAACAACAGGAAAGAGAAGAGAAATTCATCGGTTGATGTTACTAATCAGCTTTTATAGTCATGTAGTGAAAAAATTTTGTTTTTAAACTTGGTAGTATTCACTGCTCTTGCCATTGGAATGGATAATTCCATCCATAGTTCATGTTATTGAAATCATCTTTCTTCAGAGAAGTGCCAATAACCATTAATTTTCTGGGGGAAAAAGTCTTGATTTGTAAGGTTTGCTATTTACCATGGCATAAATACTCCCTCACAGATTTCAAGTAGCCAACATAATATTATGCAGATTTGGGAAAAGGTTCTAAGAAAGTTGGTACAAGCTGGCTTGAAAACATAGCTCCTCTTATGCAATATTATATAAAGCCTAAAGGAAAAACTAGATTTAGTGATACATAGCTAACTATTGGTTAAAGACTGTCCTTGTGATTATAATTCTATATTAAAATACGTCTCCTTTCTCATAACCCAGAAAATTTATACTAAAATTTTCCCAAATAAGTGCTCCATTATCTTACAGCTGTTACTATTGGTTTGGCCTATCAAGAGGTAGAAAGGCTAATTTATTTTGACTACATTCTGGGTATTTTGTAAAGGTCACCTCCATTTTTATAAAGAAGAGGGAGAGAATGTTTGAGGTAATAATCTATGCCATTTTCTATGATCTTTTGAACTGGTTTTTAGATTCTTGGTTGATGGAAAAATACCACACGTTACTGAAATAAGAAAATCTTTTTGAGCCATTAAAATTAACTGAAAAATTTTGATGTTTGGATAGATGGGATGGCATGAGATTGGAGAGAACAGTAAATCTTGGAGAGAAAAAAGCATGTATGAAATGATAAATTATTTGCTGGATAGGATAGGCGAGTGAATAGGCAATGAGCCAAGAGCACAAATGACATGACAGATTTGTGGTTTTCGTCTAAGCAACAGCCTTTTCGATTGTATAAGCATTTTATGTAACTAGTGCTATGACAATATTGAAATTATAAAGGAAATGTTAGGCAAGTAAATTGATTCCATTCACAGTGACCCTATGTACAACAGAATGAAACACTACTTAACTCTGTGCCATTCTTATGATCCGTGCTATGTTGGAGCACAATGTTTCATTATTTCAGCTGCTGTGTTAATCCATCTTGTTGTTTTTCACTGGTTATCAAACATGTCCTTTCCTAGAGTTTGGTCCCTCTGGTGGCATGCCCGTGCAAAGAAAGGTGACCAATAGATTGAGAAAATCATCAATTAATATCGACATTGCATGTAAATTACATTATGCTAAAGATAATTCAAAAATAGTGATAACAGTATATTGACAGGGAAGTGCCAGAAATTTGAAGATGTCATGGAATGAGAATATCATGCGACTGAGGCAAAAAGAGGATACCAGAAAAAGGTTTACCAGTGTTTTGACAATACAATGACATTTGACTGTGTGGATCCTAGCAAATTATGGATAGTATTGTAAAGTGAGGGAATTCTAGAACATTTAATTTTGCTCATGCAGAACCTGTACATGGGGATAGTGCACGATCTGAAAATCAGAAAAGTCTGGAGATATTTATGTCAACTGGCATAGCTCTGCTTGTCAAGTTTCTGTTCGGCATCCTACTTTTGTGGGAAGCATCAGAGAAATTAAAAGCTTGCAAGTGCCATCTAACCTATTGATATCTTCCAGTGTGGAGGATGGAAGAGTGGGGAAAGCAACAACAAAAAAGATTCAAAGGAGCACTTAGTCCAAAAGGCTAATAGATCACAGATCCTACATGACCCCAGGATCAGCGCTATAATGGTACCCTGCTACCCCTACCAAGCAGTCTAACTGGGTTCATAACAGAGGGTTCCAGGCAGAGTAGAAGAAACATGGAGAACAAAACTTCAAATTTACAGAACCCAACCTACAAGTCAGCTTATTTTCAACCACCTAATATGCGTGAGAAAGCTGGGAAGTGAATGAAGAAGACATGCAGTGGGCATGAGTATAGGTCTCCTCCAGTTAGTTGACCCTGTAGCTGTCTTCCAATTTTCTTTGCATACACCAATGAGCACTTCCAGTTGTTACATGTATTTCATGAAATCTCAATTGGCATTTTGTCACTTCTTAGAATTTCAACAATGCCATCAGCGGAGCTTGGATTTTTTCAGTATCTTAATCATATGCGACTTCCTGAAATGAAATTTGAATGATTCTTTTTGGTACGATGACACTGTGTTCCTTCATCGTTTTTTGATACTATCTGCATTGTCTAATATTTTAACTTGTGGAATTCTTCACTGGTAAAATTCAAGTCTTGAATTTTTTTTCTTGAAATTTTTCAACTGAGAAATGCGGAGCATGTTCGCCTTACTTGATTTTCTCACTCCAATTCTTTGTACATTTCATTGTAGTACTATTTACTTAGTCTTCTTGAGCTGCCCTTCGACGTCTTCTTTTCAACTCTTTTACTTCATTTCTTCTATTTGCTTTAACTCCTCTTTATTAAAAGAACTCTTTAGAGTCTCTCTTGACATCCACTTTGGTCTTTGCTCATTTCTGTGTTCTTTAATGACCTTTTTGTTTCTTCATGTGTGATGTTCTGGATATAATCCCACAACTCCCTTGTGGTGTTTTGTTACTGAAAGCTTCTAATCTGTTCCTTGGAGATGGTCTTTAAATTCAGGTGGGCTATGCTCAAGGTCAGTTTGGTTCCTGTGGAATTTTTCTTCAGCTTTAACTTCAACTGACATGAGAGCAATTGATCTAATTTTCCATAATTGGCCTCTGGCCTTGTTTTGACTAATGATAGGGAGTGTCTCTCTCTTTTCACAAATACAATGAATTTGATTCCTCTGTATTCCATCTAGGAAGGTCCACGTTTATAGTTGCCATTATATTTCATAAAAAGTATTTGCAGTTTATAAATCATAGGCTTTGCGAAATCCCAAAATATGATTGCTAGCTTTGTTTCTGTCACGAAGGTCCTATCTTCTGACCATGCTGACCCTTCCAATCATCAGTAATTATTGGTGCACATTGACTACAGGTTTGGTAAATTTGAGACTAGAAATCAGTGATAAACTTAAATGTATTCATATTTGGTATTAGTAGGTGTATAAGCTTGAATAATAATTATATTAAGTAATCTTTCTTATAGGTAAATGAATATATTCCTATCACTGTGCGCTATATTTCAGGATAGATCTTGAAATATTCTTTTAACAATTAATAAGACACTATTCTTCTTCAATTGTATTTCTGGCATAGTAGACCATGTAATGATTGTCTGATTCAAAATAGCCAACATTAGTCCATTTCAGCTCATTAATGCCTACAATATTGATCTTCAGACATTCCATTATATATATATATTTTGGGGTGGGGGGGCATCACTGCTCTCCGGTGTTGGGAGTAGGAGGCCCAGCCCCACTGCTGGAATTGAACCTCCGTCCCAGTGGGCTGCAGTCCCGCACACAACCATTACGCCACCGGGGCACAGCCCCATTCCATTATATTTTTGACAACCTGTCATTTTCCATGATTCAAATGCATGGTTCATGCATTTCATGAACCTATTATAATGGATGCTTATAGCTGTTTCTTCCCATTTTGAGTCATGCTAAAATATATTAAAAAAAAAAAACCCAATGCTACTTAATAAATTTGGACCCATAGAGACCCCTATGTAAGGTTTTTAAGACTGTAAATATTTACAGGAACAATAATTTAGGCATGAATCCTTTTGATTAGCAGTCTGCCCCTATACAACGGTGCAAGAACTTTTAAAATGGTAGAGAGAAATATGAAAATTGTTATGCACCGTCCACACTTAGTAATCTGGCATTGCGTCTCACTCATTGATTGACATGTTGGTTTTGACTCCTAATGACCTTGTACAGGGTTTCTTACCTTTTGGTCAGATATCTAATGCTTATCAGTCAGTAACACCAAATTTCTCCTAAATGATACCAGTGGGAGTTTTAAAGTTGTGTTTATTTGGCTTAGCCAAATAATACTTATAGGACAGGATAAATTGCCTCAGGTTTTTGAGCGTGTAACTCTTTGTGGGAGTAGAAAACGTCATCTTTGAACTGGTAGCCTTGCAGTTAGCAGCCCAAGACATAACCACTGGGACACCAAGGCTCCTACAAGTGTTTAGATAGTCTAATTTATTTATTTTTATTTGAACCTTATAAATAGTTCAAGGTCTATTTGTTGTCCTTTATGAACTGGGTAGTACAATTTTCATATTACTTACACTGATTTCCCTACAGTAGGTCAGTTCTGAGAATGCTCAATACAGTGTGACGGGTTTGACTTCTTGCTGTGTCATTTATGCATGATTGTAGGCCTTGGGGTCATATGTTTTGCTGTATAGTCACCTTTACTTCAAGTTATGTGAAGACTTGAGTCCTTTATGATACATTATTAAGTTACACAGATGTTTAGACAATGGCTTTTTAAAATTAATGTTTTTTAAAAATGTATTTTGAATTGTTCTGTGTTCTAAAATGTATGTATGTTTTTCCTTTCCTGATCTCTTTCTAGGGTGTGATTGACTACATTTTCTATTCCAAGACTCATATGAACGTGCTTGGTGTCCTGGGGCCTTTAGATCCTCACTGGCTGGTTGAGAACAACATCACTGGGTGTCCACACCCACACATCCCTTCAGACCACTTCTCACTGTTAACACAACTTGAACTCCACCCTCCACTCCTGCCTCTTGTCAATGGTGTGCATTTGCCTAATAGGAGGTAGTGGAGTACTGCCCCACCAAGATGGGGCTCTGTTGCTATGGACCTGTAGAGTTGTAAATCAGAGTATGTAGGAGTGAAGTATGGCCATCCTTAAAGCTGCTGCTTCAGGTTCCTTTCATTATGTGTTTGCTATACGGTTTTGTGCATTTTTGTGCATATTGGTATCATTTGGCACTAGGGTTGGAACCAAAGTATTATTACTCTTTTCCAAATTTTTAATTTACCATGTTTTTAAATTAGACCTTTTTCATATCATAGGAGTCCACATGCTTAATTGATAAATTACCAATTAGAGGCCCAACAATGTATTTTTTTTTTCAAAATAGATACTTTCTATGGGATGGGTTCACATGAGCTAACCATTTTTGTAAAAGGCAATTTTTAAAAAAACTATAAATACAAAGTTTTAAAGTGATTGATGTCATGCCTTTCAGTGAAAACTTTCTTGAACTTCTGTTTTCCTGTGTTACAACATTATTTTGGTGTCCCCAAGTTATTTGCACATTAACAAAGCACTTAAATTTGTCTGCTCTGTGTATAAGCATGATATAGCCTCTAGCCATCATAAGAAAAAGTGAGAAAATAAATATGGCTGCACAACATGCTCTCATGATCAAGCATTTAACAGCACGTAACAGTTTGTTGGGTAAGCACTTTCCTGCCCTCACGAGTTTTGCTTTTGAGGAAACGCTCTGGGCTTTTGGCGCCCTTTTGGTTATAACTTGATTAGAAATGTAAATTCTAAGCCTGTCTCTCCAGGTTGTTTGTGGGAAGCAGAAGTTAATGTATAATGCCACACATTTTGAAAATAGAATTTGATTGGTTTCAAATGATCCCCCAAATTAATGTCTGCTATTTTCTGACCCAACTCACCTATTTTGAGGTTTGACTGAAAGCACTGATAGCATATGCGCTGTATCACTTCTACTGTTAAACTAAGTAATCTGAAGAGGAAGACCCTGATCATAGTTTAAAAGGGGAAAGCCATAACAAATATTTCAAGTGTTTCCCAAAGAGGTTAATGACTGTTGGTTTCTTAGGGTGACAATGGAAGGGATTGGGGGAAAAGAACAGAGTAGTGGAAAGCCTTGGACAATTTTTCTTGACTCTAGTTGCCAAATGGCCATCATATGCTTTTTAAATCTTTGTCTCCATTGTCTGTCAGGGTTGAATTAAGAAGCTACTGGTTTATCCCACTGTTGATGCTGTAGATAATGCTTTTTTTTTTTCCTTTGCCCACAAGGGGCCATTTGAAAAATCTGTGACATCAAGAAGATGTAAATGCATTATCACTTTCTGGGGTGGGGGTGGGGGGGAATTGGTTGGCTGCTTGATGTTAGTTATGGCACAGTAACAGGAAAAGGTTGTGTCTGTGTTTTTAAGTTTTTCTTTATTCTGCTTTTTTGCTGCTATAAGAGTTTTCTGAAATTATATTTTAAACTTTTCATGCACTTTACTGTTTCTAGTCTCAAAATGTGATATTTTTAATAAACAAGAAGTTTTTCATTATGTGAATGAAATTTTAAAAGAAAATAGCCTATATTTGTGTCTCACTAATATATAAAGTACAGGTCAAATTTAAATTATTTAATTAGTTTTAACTATATTCAATTTGTCTCCTCTTTCAAACCTGAATCTTAAGCTGTTTTATTAGATTTAAATGATGTTTTTTTTTCCCTTTGGTCATTTTATAACTCATTTTTTCCATAGTAAATCAGGCTACATAAGATATTTCCCTAAAGAATAATTTTAGTGGGACTAGGGTTGTGGGATGATGTAATCATATATGAGATTACATCAGAAGGGTAAAGAAATTTAAAGCATAAATAAACTCCCCTTTAAAAAGTGCCTAGTGATAGAGGCATTGTTTGTCATCTATTAAAATTGGAACACCATTATAGTTGAATGAAGTTTGATGTAAATAAATTTTTCTTTTAAAAATGTTAACTGAAGTAATGAAATAAAAAGAAAACAACCCTTAAGATGACAGATTTTCCTCAGTGTGCAGGTATCCCTTAATATATACCTCAAGCATTCAACATCTAGCCATGCAAATTGATTACCTGAAGCATAGTACTGGAAAGTAGAATAGCATGAAAAACTTAATTTTGTGGACATTACCTTTTTTTGTAATCAGCTACTGTATGTTCTAGTTGTTTTTTTTTTAATCTTTCATTTGGGTGGACTTTCTGCTCTGGAGGTATATGCACTAACAAACCATTTTCCTTCTTTCATATGCGCATGTTATTTAGCAATGTGAGCAATATTTCCTACCATACTTCACTCCCAATATTTTTTGAGATGTTTGTATAAAATGGAATTTAAAGTTCACTTATGATTGTATATGAACCACAGAGGAGCCCATTTATTAATAAAAGCTTTTTTAATAGTTAAATGTAGAGGGAAAAATAAAAAAAAATTGGGAAACATTGTAAACAGCTTAAGTTTATTTTGTGTATGATCGAGGCACTCTGTTGCAGAAGGTGTGTACTTGGGTTCTCTCTGCTTCCAAATGCACCCTTTCAAACCATTCATTACCTGTGTATTTTTAATGTGGTTTTAGTAAACGTTTGGTGTAGTAGCTTTGTTGACGTAGGTAATTTTACTATGCTTTGGGTGGTGCACACTCCTGGGGCACGGTGGCCCAGATTTCAAGTGCACGTTTCTCTGTAGCCCACTGCTCAAGATCACCTTTGTTCCCCTTGTAAAAGGAGTGGTATCTGTTTTGAGCTGCCAATTCAGATGATCAGAAATGCTGCTCTCCTCAGTATTGTCTTGTAAAATGCATGCCATTTGGAGCTTTGGCAGTGAGAAGCCAAAAGAAAGAGGTGAATGACATAAGGGTGTATATTCAGTGAAAGTAAAATACGTGGTCATTTACTTCCTAGTTCTCAGAATATGTTAATAAGCTTTATGCCATGGGGCTGCTGCATATTTTACCTAAAGGTAAAGGAAATTTGGACATTTTTAGATTGTGATATATATTTTTAATTATTACATATGATTTCTGGTATTTCTCTCCAAACTGGAGTGTTCTTTAAATTTATTACAGCAGTGTTGTTGGAGGAAGAGAACACATCACTGTTTGCCATTGCAATCCCCATGCAAGTGCATGTCAAGTCACCCACTCTCTCAGGCATCGGTGTCCGCCTCATAGCTTTACACAATGGTGATGGAGAACATTGCAGCATCCTCAGGACTGACATCTGGGAAAGGCTCAAACCCACTTACTGCTCCTTGCTTGTTGACTTGTTTTAAAATATTGTGCCTGGTGTCAACTTTTAAGCAACAGCACTGCCTAAAAGCAAGCAGAGAACAGAATCCCAGCACCATTCTATAGGTAACTTTTTAGAATTCAGATATAATAAATCTGTTCAAGATTTATGATGTTTTATGTAAAAAAAATTTTGTACAATGTAGCTGAATATTTTTGTTTCCTTTCTTTGATGTAAGGCGTGTGAACGTTTGAATCTCACATGTGAAAGTCAGGTTTGGCACAATGGGTTCTGAGACCAGCTTCCCCTCCCTCCCATTTGCCTTGCTTCCAAGCTTTTTCTTTTCAATTACTTTCTGATACTCATAGGCCAATATTTAATTTTACTAATACACACCCCGTGTGACCGTATTAAAGAAGCCACTGTGTTTTAGTGTCGTAGTTTGCAGAAATACAAAGCTTACTTGTCTGCTTATTTTGTATTTAAAGTTCTATAAAAGTCACAGAGAAGCAAAGGGGAAAGTTGAAAGATCTAAGGCTCATATCACTTGATTCGATTTTGAAATTGAAGGAATGGCACATCAAAACTGGAGCAAAGGCACAATTGTGTTTCACCTTATAAAGTTATAGCTACCGAGTATAGTTAGAGGTGAAAAATTAAAATTTGTATTTGCATTGTAAGGAGTGTCTAAACATCATTAATGCCACTAGTACTTTCAGTATCAAAATAGCAAAGAGTGGAGAAAGCTCAAGGGAAAATAGGTTAACCTTGTTTGAAGGAACCGGAAGCTCATTCCTAATGTAAGGCTAGGTTTTGGATCAGTAAAAATTGATGGTGCCCAATGCTTATGTAATACTTATATATTCAAGGGTCTATAGTCTGAGTTCCTGTTGCATTTTGGTCACTTTTGGAAACATGCGGACCGATTAGTAGCTTCAGTCACACACATCAAAAAGATCAGCTTCTGATTTGCTTAGCAGTTCGTAAAACCAATGTTGAGAACACGCAGAGGCTCTGTGACACATTTTCAAAAGAGCACTCATCTGTGCTTGTGTTTTGACAAAAGCGTGAGTTCTTAAATTTGTAAGATTTTTGTCTCCCATTGCCCTTCTCAAAAAGACATAATTTTGTGACGTATGGAATCCACTTTTCCAAAAGTAGAAAATATGTTTAGAATAGCCTTGTGTTTCCAAAATGATAATCCCTTTCATTCTGAATTGCATCATATTTGTAGAACTCTGTGAACTGTAGATAGACAAACTAAGGCAGTTAGAGAATATTATTCTAAGCCAGGAACTTAAGCTAAAATTTTAAATTTGTAGCCAGATGACAACTTTTCTGCTTTATGGTTGCATTGGGTGATCTCAGCAGCATCCTGAGCACTAACTATACTTGCAATTCCATCATAAGTGAAATCCCTGGCTTATTTACCAAAGCAGTGACCTATTTAAGAACAGGATGCTAAGACCATCTTTCATATGACAGAATGACATGTAAATCTTTATATGTTCGAGTGTCATTATTAAGGGTAGGATGAAAAATAAAACCAATACTGCGAATGTTCTGTGAAAGATCCATAGAATGAAATAAAATAGATCTTTTCATGAAGGTGGTAATGAAGGTCATACATATTTTAACCAAATAATTTCTTGATATGAATTTCTCTGGTATAAACCATAAACTCGTGCTTGGTTTGGCAGCACGTATACTATAAACCATAAACTCTACAATGAGAAAGAGAAATATCAGGAAAAGCAAGCTTTATGAGTAACTTCTTTTGGCATACATTTATTTGATTAAACTTGGGTTATTCTTGGAACCAAAGGAAAATAAGCATATTGAGGCTTCATACAACAAACATGACATCGAAGTAATGGAAATGCTTTAAAGTAAATAACTTTCACTTTCAAAACACGAGAGTTGAACAATTCTGTTAAATGTTAATTTTTATGACACATAGTGTATTCATAGTGTATTCTCAGCATGTACTGACATTAGAAGTGGTTATCAGAAATAAAATCACATTATGAAAAGGTTATGCAAATGCTGAGTGATATGACTCTTGGGGTAGTAGCATGGTGCATTCAACTTTCAGAATCTTCCAGAAGGCACAGTTTGGCACTTACTTAACAGTTATTTTGGTTATAACAATTCCTAAATTTTGAAAGTTTCTTTGTGTGTATACTTTTAACACTTTCACTTTTAACTTTTAATGCGTAAGAATCATGGTGGCCCTTGCTGAAATAGTCCCATCTTGCTTATTTCAGTGTTGTATTAACTTCTAATTGCTGATAATACTACTGTGTTTCTTTTCAAGCTATTGTTACATGTACCACATTTGCTTAATTTATCTTAGTTACTTAAACTCACAAGATTGACTTGGTATTAACATGTCAAACAGCTTTGCTTCTTATGGTATAAGTCTAGTATCCTATTTGTTTTTATCTTGATGCAGTCAGTAATGCAGTATCTTGAGCTTGTATTTATTCAGAAATTGTGTTGTTCTTTCTTTGTGCTTAACTTGCTTAAACTGTATCCCCTTACCTGTGAAATTCCTGGGCGGTGCTCTGCCAACTTTTGGAGGGGACAAGTTTGGATGGTTGTATTACTGCACACTGGATCTGGAATCATTCAGTGTTGTGAGTTGCAGATCTCTTAAACACCAGCAGCACTTGAGAAGTGCACTATGGGCCTTGGTACAGTTGTCCAAATGCAAAGCAATTCTTTCATCTACGATAAGCTGAGGAATAGCGTTCAGTAAGGGTACTTGGAATACTTTTAGGTAAATGAATGTTTCAATTTGATTTTGTTACATCTGGGTTGAGGTGCTGTGGTGTTTTTATTTTTGTTTTGTTTTGAGAAGTTGGTATCTTTTTTTTCTCTGAGAGGACCACAGCACTGGTCACATTTACCGTGGATTAATTTGTATCTTTGGTTGTGATTTCTTTTAACCATAAAACAAGTGCCAACCAATTGTCCATGGGACAATCTACTCTCCACTCAATTTGCCATTTGAGTAGGGGAGGGTCCAGTTATTTTCCTTTTCTGGCGTTAAGTTGAGTAATCCATTGTTTGTGTTACTTTTGAGTCATTCTGTGGCCTGTAGTGTCTTTTTGTATCTATTTCTATTGATTGGAAAGCAAAGCACATGCGTATAAAACTGAGCTAGGTTTTTTGGTAATTCTTTTCCCTAAATACTTGGTGTGGTAGCTATTTCCAAACAAATTCTACTGTTTCAAATTGTGCATTTAGTTTGCCTTTGTCCTGAGATAAAGCCAAGCACCAAGTCAATTAGTGACTGTGTTCTAATAATCAGTTTAAAATCTAATATATAATTATTTTAATTAGAAGATTTAATGAAGTGCCATGTAATTGTAGCTTGCTAGTGTGTAATGTTTAATAGACTGGCTCTGTGATGTTCTAATCATTTAACACTCTTGTCGTCATCCTGGAGAAAGTGGTTCTACTCTGTTGAACACGTTCTCGCTGACAAAATCACCAGCTGCTTTATTTTTCTATTTATTACAGTTAAACAGTTGATGAGGTCTGAATCTTGACCAAACTGCTCAGCTGAGATGTTTTTCACAGCAGACACTGTACAAAATGTGCGTGCAAAAGGACACAGTTGGGTGGTAGTATTTTTTCATTAATGTGAACATTGACTAAACAAAGCAGTCCTGCCTTTTAAATCTCGTGGCAGCTCAGAAGGGAGGTGCTTAAGAACCTTAACTACTATGTCAGATGACAAAATACTTTTTTCCATTTTGGAGATTGGGTACTGCTCACACATGATGTATAGGGCTAAATATATGCTTGTTTCCTTGCACCCGTGTACTTCCCTTTTTCCCCCTTCCTTTCCCTTCCCTTGTAGGCAATAAATGGCCATTTTGCAATTGCATATCTTGTCTTGATTTTGTTTTTAGCTATGTTTTTGTGTTCAAACAAAGTGATTACTAATTTGTGCTTCATTTGGGGGGGGGGGGATGTAAACACGACATTCCTACTTAAACAAGTATTTTGGTTAAAATCAATTCTGACATTTCTCGCTTAATGTGACTTACTTTCACTGCGCAGAGACATGCGTCACTTTGAAGGTGGAACTTAAGACAATAGGCAGTTTGTGACATTTTCCTTTTTTTGCTTTGGTCACGCAAGCATGTATTGAAATGAAACCACTCATCTTAAGATCATTGAATGATTTTGATGAACATTTGACTTAACCTTGGGCAGACAAGGAAGTCACACAAAATTTATGGGAAAGTTCCATTTTAATTCCATTTTTTCCAAGAAGGTTTTGAAATTCTTTTGTACAGTGTTTGAGAAATAACCCCCAAGCCCTCAGTATCTTCGTTCACAAAGGTTTGTTATTCAGGCACAAGGTAGTCCAGTCTGACATGTCTGGCTACCAGTATTAACCAAACTTAACAGCCAAACCTGGTAAGATGTAGAGTAAAACTCATTCAGAGTATGACTATGGTGCCATGGGTGGCAAAAAAGACTCTGCTTTCTTCAAGAGTTCACATTCGAAACACTTCTATTTATGACAACCTCAATGTTTCTGAAGTTGTTTTAGTCCAAGTGTAGGGTATTTTACAATTTTAGAAAGTAGGGGAATACAGGAATTTTATTCACGGGTAAAAACTAAATTGATGTTTAGGTCATTGTGTAGGGTTGAGAACAAGTTATTCTTGAGAAGGAAACTAAATTGAGCTTTGTTTTAACTTATTAATGAAGTTCTTGGGGAGGTATAATCATGTATTGTTTCACACAGATTGCCAGCATTTTTATATACTGAAAGCTAGTGCAGGCTGACTTGTTCCTATCAAGGATGTAATAGGAACTGGACCCTGAGTACCTCATACTCACAAAGGACATGGCCTTTATGTTGACCAACTTTCAGGAAATCCTCCCAGACTGAGATCTCACCCCTGACATTGGTTGTGCCAGACCGAGACCTTAGTAACAGAAGCAGATACATTCCTCGGATAGGACACACAAGGCATTTTCCAATTACTCACCTTGGACTCTGTGACCTTGGGGCAAAGCATCCAACATTGGTAAAGAAAGAAACATCTCATAAAATGGTTCTCCCATAAAATAGAAAATAAGGTCACTCGCAGGCAGGGTTTATTTGGGGAAATGACCCATACAGTGCAGGGTGAGCTGCAAAGAATGAAATAGGGAAGGAGGAGGGCAAAGCAAGTTCAGGTGCATTACCGAACTGATCACTGAGGGAGAGGCCGGGGAGTGACAGTCTTTATCCTTTGAGGAGAGGAGTAGAATGTATTCCATCCTATTTTTCGTCAGGGAGAACAGTTGTTTACTGGTTCCTGCGCCCAGGGTTACTCCTTTTCCCTCTCGTGTGTGTGCATATATCATTTTCACTGAGTGAGTTTCTGCAGATAGTGGAGAGAGAGAGAGATATTTGGTTCAGCCTAGCCTATACCTGAGTGCAGCTGGTTGCCAAGGCAACGATGAGTAAGAGCTGAGAGGAGGGGAAGCAGCACAGAAGAGCACAAGTGTACCTTGTGAAGTCCTTTGCATCACAGAGCTTTCCAGGTGGGAGCAGGCTGAGATCTGAACCAGAAGTAGATGAATAGGGGAACAAAGTGCAGCCAATAATGCAGCTTGTTCAGTTTTGCACTCCCATGTCAGTAAGTGTACGTTGCTTCCTTGAGGTTAGGAGACCCAGATTTTCATCCCATCAGTGCTACAGCTTGCTTTCTATTGGGGCAATAGTTGCTGAAAATCTACATTCCTGACGAAGCACTAGTAAGTCCGCTAGGTTCCAGACATCCTCCTTTTGCCTTCTATTGTGTTGCAACACCCCTAGCTTCTCTTGCAAATAGGCGAGCCCCAAACGTTTTGCAGGGGCAGCCTATATCCAATGATTAGATAGTGGAGCTATGAAGACCTGGGTTTAGCCCAACTTAAAGTGATTTGAAAGTCAGTCCCATTTGACAGATCACCAGAGTGTCTTTGTTGAGACTACAGATTACATTATAATGCTGAAACTGTGTTGGTCCAATCCTGATTTCTTTCTCAGGTGTTGATCCTGAGAGCACTCATTGCTAAATTCTCCGTCCATTAATCACTGTTGAGACATCTAGTGTTATGAATTGAATGATATGCCCTTCAAAATATGTGTCCACTTGGGCAGGCCATCCACAGTATTAGGTAAATGTCCATTTTCCAATCTAATGTAATTCATCTGTCAGTTTGTTGTCACTTTGGTGGTATGTGTGTAACTGTGATGCTGGAAGCCATGCCACCAGTATTTCAAGGGCCAGCAGGATCACCCAAAGAGAACAGGTTTCAGGAAAGCTTTCAGGCTAAGAAGACGGAATAGGCTGTCCATGTTTAAGGAATTAGTCACTGAAAACCTTAATGACCGCATGGGACCATTTTGAAAACCTCACGAAAAGCAGGGCATTGTCGCAGGTGGTGCCGGAAGAGGAGCCCCTCAGGTCAGAAGGCACTCACAGTATAACTGGGGAAAACATTCCTTGACAAAGTAGAGTCGACTGCAGTGATGTGGATTGAGTAAAGCTTGTAGGAGTAAAGCCTTCTAGACTTTACTGATGGGACACAACTCAGAATGAGAAGAAACCTCTGTGAACATCAATAATAATTGGAACAAACTCGGAAGAAAGGTAGTTGGTCAACTGACTGAAAGAAATCCATGTGTACCTACCAAAGAACATGCCCCAAAAGAATGCACCAATTACAGAACATTATCATTGACAACACATGCAAGTAAAATTTTGCTTAAGATCATCCAACAACAGTTGCAGTAGTGCATTGACAGGGGCCCGACTGAGGTTTGGGTCAGAAAAGTACATGGAGCGAGCAAGATCAAATAGTCGACAATTGCAGTCTTTTCTGTTTGCCATCATGTTACCTACTGTTTTCAGCAGTGAGGATTCGTCACATTGAGTTGAAATCTGTACCAAAGGTTGAAATCCTGAATCTTAGTCAGCAAGTGCAGATGTCAGATGGATCTTGGCTGAAAGCAGAGAACACTAGAAAGAAACTTGTATTTTTTGTAACTACCACAGACCAACATGAAATTGTGGAAGTACCACAATAACCTTGGGACCAAAAGAACTAGATGGTGCCCAGCTATGGCTATGAACCACTCTGAAAAGGATTATATTTGAAAGTCCTGGATAGAGTAGGAGAAAACTGGACAGAACTCAAAATCATAAAATAGATCAGGTTGCTGGTCAGATAAGAGAAAGATGAAATCCAAAGACTGGCTGTTAGTCACCCTTCTGGTTTGGAAATGAACATACCACCCCCTCTGTTAGCATCAACAGCCATTTAGAAAAAAAAAAAAAGCATTTCCCCAAGGAAAAAATTCATAAGCATTAGGGAAGAAGGAGAAATGGAAATAGGAAATACAGGGAGGAAGTCCAATAAGTGGGGTACATTGAGGGAATTGCAGTGCATGAGTTGAGACAAAAGGTGTGAATTGTTGAATGTATTATTCTATAAAGCTTTACTTCAGAAAGTTTTAAAGACATGGAAAAAATATGGTGAACAGACATGCTGAAAATCTTATTTTTAGTATCCCCTTCTCTAAGAAATACTCCAGTAGAGATAAGGAAGGGTGTGTGTGTTCTATTTTAAGTCTTATTTGGATTGTTAAGTAAAAAAAACAAAAACAACATTTTGTTTATGCTCTTAATAGTAAGCTGTAGCGACACCAGAGAAAGATATGTTTAGAAAGTTTGTGCACTTTTCATTCTACAAAATTTAATGAGAGGGCTGACCCTGATGGCCTAAGTGGTTGAGTGCAGGACTGCGGCCCGCGGGCTTGGCAGTTCAAATCCAGCGGCGGCTCTCAGGAGCCGCATAACCACCAACGGGCAGTGATGCACCCCAAAAAAATTTAATGAGAAAACTATGTTGTTAATTTGTGAATATTCTACTCTGGCCGGGAAGTGAGATTCAGGTTATGGGTTCCATTATCTATTAAACGTGGTTTTTGTATTTTTTTTTTCCAGTGAAAGAGGAAGATATGCCATAGTGGCTGGCTTCATAAGAATGCACAACTGCTTCTGACCTTCCAGATTAGGTTTCTATCCATAGCAACTGTCCACACATTTGTTTCCAAAGAATCTTGAATGCTATCCACATGGCCAGTCTCTCCATTTTGCATCGTAACACCTTCCATGAGAAACACGGGGCTAATTTTGATTAACCATGACTTCTGGGTGAGCCTAAGAGAGAATTTGCTAAATGTCTATAAACTCACTACTTATAAGTGGAGTGACATTGAAATACTGTATTCGGGTGAAGCTGAAAGAGAAATGTGTCTTCTAATTTCCTGATACAGGGCAGAGCTTACACTTCAGAGAAGGGCAGTGGGAGCCGAGCAGCATACCCACATGAGGAAAGGGACTGGTAAATTAGGGCGGCAAGAGGGGGCCAAAGACCAAGTTCATTCAGCAGCACCCCAGTTTTGAAGGGTGGAACTGGTTTTTCATCTTTGCACGGTGCCCTTGATAAATCTTCATTTAATAAATTCATTGAACAGGAATAGGATAACTTCTGAAATATTTGAGAATTATCACCACATAGAAGAATTAATTATTGAGACTGTAATAACCTCAATTTGTTCTTGGTTTTGCTCCCCTTAATGACACATGAAATCATATAAAAGAACATTATTAAATTATGAGAAGTGTTTATAAAAAATTGACTGTATTCAGACTTCTTTCCTGCTGGCTGCTGTTTCTGGAAATAGCAGGAGAAAATAAGGTTTCCATTGATGATCAGGCTAGGTCAGTATCTAATGGCTTTTCAACTCTGCCATTAAAGATGATATAATTCATAATTTTCATTTTCATTAATATAGTTATGCTTGTCTATATTAATTTTTAATGTTATTAAAGTAGACAAAATAACCTGGATGAAGAAAATGACTAATGGCTAATTTATAAAGCACAGTTGAAACAGTTCAAGCTCTTAACCTATTTAAGTTTCTTTCAACAGAAATTTCCTTTGATTCTCCTCTTTGGAGATGGGCAGTTAACAACTCTGATGGGGAAGTTAACAACTCTGATGTTTCTTTGTTTCCTTCCTGCCTGCCTCAGGTCTTTAAACTCTGGACCTGGTGGAGAAGGGGTCTGAATGACAAAGGTCATCAGCCAATTCCTCGATATCAAATCAATGATCTCGAGCCTCAGTTTCCTCTACCTTTCTACAACATTTTTTTTCTTTCTTTTTTTTTTTCTTTCTACAACATTATCAGTTTCTCTTGACATCTGTGGCCTTTCAGAAACATTGAAAGAGACGAAGGGTTTTGGGGGTGGGGTGCGGAATCACTTCCGCATCTGTGTAATGCCTTTTCTTTTCTTTCCCTACTGCTGTTAAATTATTCCCAGACATACTTGCTTCTTTACCTTTTGGGGTTATACCACTCATAAAGGCTGTTCATGTCCTCCCAATGTCTCCTTCTGATCCTTATCGATTTGCTTACAGTTCTCCGTTTCTTTTTGGCATCACTGCTCTCTGGTGGTCGTGGGAGCCACCGGAGCCTTGCTCCAGGAGAGCTGCTGCTGGATTTGAACCGCCAAGTCAATGGGCCGCACTCAACCACTCACTCCACCGGGGCTCAGCCCTAGTTCTCCATTTCTAAGTGCTTTCTGCTACTGGTTGCCCTCGAGCCCATTCTGTCTTAGAATACAGAATCGCATGCAGAATCGAATGGCACCAGAGGATTTTCAAGGCTGTACTGCTTGGACAGCCAGGTTTGTCTTCAGTGGCACTTACCAATAAGCTCATAGCTAAATGCTTAACCAATTGAATCACCAATGACTCCTTGGAAATTCATGCACCTAATTTTAGTACATTCCAACTTGCGTGAATCCTGCCCGCCTCCATTGTGTTAGAAGCTTGTGTTTCTTCGGTGATGGGTTTATCCCTCTTGACAAATTGATTGCAGGCGAGGTAAGACTAAGCTTTAGGAAGCCATGAAAAGTTAATTCAGACTTATTGTAGATATATGGTTAAGGATGTGTAATCTTCTGCCTTGCCACTTTAGACAGACTCATTTTTTACTACTGTAAGTTACGTAAAAGGTCATTTCCTTGACAGTTTACTGTGTTGTTTTAAGTTTTGGTTTGATTATAAGGGACTTTTAGTAATTTCAGTCCTAAACTCGTTCTAACAACCTTTAAAAATTTTTTTTTGCATGTTAGCCTCTGAAGTTACTCAAATCCAGTATCTTCTGTATTGTGAGTATTTGGAACTTGCTCTCCATCGATGAGGGGTTGGTGGCATTTCTATGTATTTGCTTCAATATAAGAAGGCACAAATACATGCTCAGGGAAAGACATTCATGAAGATGGGAGCCCTGGTGGCTAGTGGTTACATACTGGGCTGTTGTAAGCATGAAGACAGCATTCAAAAGCACCATTTGCTTCATGCGAGAAAGACAGGTTTTCTACTCCCACAGAGTTCCAGCCATGGATACTCACAGGGGCCACGCTACTCTGTCCTGTAGGCTGGCTACGAGTCAAAAAGGACTGGATGGCGGTGAGTTTTTTGAGGGCTATTTTCCCTCTCTCTATGTATCCTTCTAACCCAACTCTAAGCCGGAATGGATCGGCTTGAATTGTCACTGACTTCTACTGACCTGCTCTTTTTCTCTAATGTCCTCTTTGGGTATTGCTTTGATCTAAGTGCATTCTGAGTGGACGCAGACTGACGGGAAATAGCACTGTGTCTGGCAAGACTGTACTATGTGCTGACCATCTGCTGTCTGACTACACAGTCAGGGAGGTCCTCTAAGTGGATGCTGTTGTCTCCCTGTGACATACCCAGCTGTCTGGAGAGACAAGTGCGGAAGCATGTGGGCTCCCAGCTCCTCTCCTGCCATCTGAAAGCAAGTACCATAGAGACAAATACATTCATGCAGTTAATGTGTTAAAAGTCTTATTGTGGATGGTTATTAAAAGTTATAGATATGTACATAGCTACATACATATACACACTCATCTGTGTATATATAATGTATAATATACTCATGTATGTATGCATTTAGTAATGTCTAGAGAGACAATGAAATAGATCATATAGATTATATGTTAACAGGTGGTTATATATACATGTATATATAAAAATATCCATGCATATATGAATAATTGCCTGTTTTCCAGAATTAGGTGATTTGTTTACAAATTTCTGACCTTCCAGTCTGGAAATGCAGATGCAGTTGTCATCTTCCAATGGAATTATGCGTTCTCTGGTGAACTGATTTTCTTCTAGTACCATGTTCTTTTCAGGAAGACAAGAGGAGTTTTGTTGACAAGATGGAATGGGAGAAGTGTGTGTTAGTCCAGGTAGATTAGAGGAATTCATAGACACACATATGGATATAAGGGTGCGCTTTATATACATGAGGAATGGGACATAGAGAAAGCATCCCAACCCAGTCCAGTTCAAAGTCCGAAGTCTAATGTTAGCCCATATGCCTGATATCAGTCTATAAAGCCTCCTTCTGATTCACGAAGTCACAGGCCAGTGGGTGCAGAGTCCCGGTGCTGGCAGGGGTCTTCCCATGGCTCCTCGCTTCCAGGGCTCAGGGTCCATCAACATCATCCAGTGGTGGTAGAAGCAACTCAGCGCTGGCAGGGGTCTCCATGTGGCTTCTCCAGCTTCAGAGGTCTGGTTCCATTAGGGTGTGTGCCTTCTCCTCTAGTTCCTCCAGCTCCTCGGATGCTTCCATCTTGTTTTGCCCTTGGTTTGTCGTCTCTGAAACCCTCAACAACTGGGGAGATAGCTTCCCCAGAAGTCTCAGGAGAAAGCCCTGCCTACATGGAGGCCTCTTTGGCTACTCAATGGCTATCTCTAGATTAGCAGGTTAGATTCCACCCCTCATCTCAATCATGAAATTAACATGAGCACATGACCGCCAAAAGTACTTACTATATTCTGCTTTTCTTCTAATCTGTGATGAAGGAGGTTTGGTGGCACAGTGGTTAAAGTGCTGGCCTGCTAACCAAACATTGGTGGTTTGAACTTACCAGGCATTCTATGTCAGAAGAATATGGCACTCTGAACAAATTGTTTGAGAAGCTGGATTATATGAAGGAGAAAGTGGCATCCGGATTGAAGATAGGTGCTCTAACAACATGCGATATGTAGATGATACAGCCTGCCTGCTGAAAGTCAAGAGGACTTGAAACATTTATTGAACATTTAGAACTACAGTCTTTGATATGGCTTACAAGTCAATGTAAAGAAAACGGAAATCCTCTGAACCAAATAGATAGCATGATAAATGGAGAACAGATTGGAGTTTCCAAGAATTTAATTTTCCTTGAGTCTACAATCAATGGTCATAGAAGCAGTAGTCAAGAAATGAAAGGACATATTACATTCGGTAAATTTACCGCACGAAACTGTGATCATGAAGTGTTGAAGTAAGATGAGATATCAGGCATCAAAGAACAAAATGTCATACCATTGAGAATGAAGGACAGTATGGAGTGGGAACCAAAGCCCATTTGTAGAAAACTGGACATCCCTTACAAAAGGGCTACAGGGAGGAGACGAGCCAGTCAGGGTGCTGTGTAGCAATGAAGAAATGTACAACTTTCCTCTTAATTCTCAAATGCTTCCTCTCCCCTCTATCACAATCCCAATTCTACCTTACAAATCGACTCTATCTGAGGATGTCCGCTGGTATGGATAGGAACTGGAACACAGGGGATACAGCAAAGATCAACCCTTCAGGACCAGTGGTGAGAGTGGTGATACTAGGATGGTGGAGGAAAGGTGGGGTAGAAAGGCGGAACTCATTACAACCCCCTCCCTGAGAGATGGATACCAGAAAAGTGGGTGAAGGGGGACATCAGAAAGTATAAGATATGACTGAATAATAATAATAATTTAAAAGTTATCAAAGGTTCAAGAGCAAGGGGGGAGGGGGGAGAAAAATGAGGGGCTGATACCAAGAGCTCAAGTAGAAAGCAAATGTTTTGAGAATGATGGTGGCAACACATGTACAAATGTGCTTGACACAATTCATGTCTGTATGGATTATAAGTTGTATGAGCCCCCAGTAAAATAATTTTAAAAAGAAAAAAAATTGTTAGAAAATATGTCACAGTAGTGACTATGGTACACCTGCCCCAAGCCATGCTCTTTTCACGTGCCTCATGTATGCAAACCCCGGGCAGTCAATGAAGGTAGCCAGAGAAGAACCGACCTCTTTGAATTACGATGTTGGTGAAGAATACGGAGTGTATCATGGACTGCCAAGAACAAGCAGCACACTCAGAATGCTCTTTAGAGGTGTGGATGATGGGTCTTGATCCGATGTACTTTGGACATGTTATCAGAAGAGACCAAGACCTGGAAAAAAGCGTCGTGCTTGGTACAGTCGAGAGTCAGCAAGGAAGAGGAAGGCGCTGGACAAGATGGAGTGATACAGTGACTGCAACCCTGGCCTCAGACGCGGCCATTGTGAGGATGGCAGGGTTTCGTCCTGTTCCACAGGGAGGTATTAGGAGCAGCACACACCCAACTACTATCTGAAAAGTTGGCATCAAATCCACCAAGGAGCACCTGGGAAGAAAGGCCTGTCAATTTCAGGCCTGTCAGACAACAACAAAAATCCCTAGGAATAATCCCAGGTCTGTCTGCTGACCTTTATGAATGTTTTCTGATCCAGTCTGATGCAGGGCCAAGCCCTGCTGCTCGGGTCCAAAGTCTATTTCCAGAGTTCCTCGAGAACTTTGTGGCTTTGTTCCCCTTACTGCTCTGTTGTGTTCCCTTCCTGTTATGCCCCAGTTGGGGGTGGAGTGTGGGGTGGGGGGTTAGACCAGGCACAATTCTCGCACTGTGGGCCAGTAAGGGGACATTTTGTCTTGTGGTGAGGCTGATCCTGCACCTCCCCCTTCCCAGATTCACCTCCATTCCTGTGATTTGGTTAGCTTGCCATACATAGAGTTATCTGGTTGACATTGATTTGATACTCTGCATATAGAAAAGTGATCTTTAATAGTTCTCTGCCCTTTGAGAGGGGTAGAGGTAGAGCAAGATTTATTAGTTTGAACTTCTTCCTCTGTAAAAGGGACACACAAAATCTTTAAGGTATGCAGGTGGGAGGAGCTGAATTTGAATCCAAGTCTTCTTAATCCACCCTTACTGCTATTTTTCACTCCATGCTGCTATCTCTGTATTTTAGAAAGCACACTTGGAAAACACGTAACACTAACAGAACCCAACTCGATTTCATTCTCAACGTTATTGCAGGCAGCGTAAAAACACTCGCTTTGTGTGTGGGGGGGGGGGGGGGGGGGGGAAGGGGGGACATCACTGGCCTGGTGGCAGTAGGAAGCCCAGCCTTGCTCCTAGAGAGCTGCTGCTGGATTTGAACCATCAACCCTGTGGGCTGCAGTCCCGCACACAACCACTATGCTGCCAGGGCTCAGCAAAACACTTGCTTTTAATGGTACCTTCTATATGACTTTAAAACCTTATGCTTGTAAGATGTAGGAGAACATGCACAGTGGTTTTCCTTTGTCTTTAAAAATATTTGTGGTTGCATAAAACATATTAAAATTATGACTACTTTTTAATGAACTTATACAATTTTTCCATTTAATATTATACTGTAAGTACTTCTTCCGGTTACTACATATTTGTCCAAGTTACAGGGTGTTATATACAAATGTTAAAGGGCTATTGTGCTGTATATGACCGAGTGGTATAGTTATTTAAACTGATTCTATTTCGCTACAACATATGTCACTGAAACATATGTCATTAACCTTTTGGAATTAAGCTCACTGTACTAACATCTTCCCCTAGCAAGGTCAAGACTTCCTTTGCTAGCATTTAGAATGAGTGGAATTTCAGAGGAGCATGAAAGTAGCGTGTGACTCATATCTAGTTACAGATGAAAGCTGGGGTCTGTAATCCACTGCCACCATCGAAGCCCAGGGAATCAGGGGTTAAACTGCTTCTTGTGCTGACTGAGCATCCCAGGAATTTAAAGACTTGCTTAAAGGGGGTTAATATATGGCTTGTGGGAAGACAGCTGGCCTGGAGAAGAATTAGAGGTCAGGAGGTTAGTCACCCCTCCCTGGAAACAGAAGACTTGCCAGAGTCAGGATTGGTGAAAGCCATTTAGGGAAAGGAGAAAACAGAAAGGTTCTATTTAAGGGCGCAATTGAGTGAGAGGGTAGTTGGTGGTAGGCTCGAACATAACAATGACCAAATAAGGGGGAGGGGGATTGGAAATGAAGAAAGACTCAAACTGGGAGGGTCGAACACTGTCCCTTCAGTCCCTGCACTTGAGATGTGGACAGAAACCTACCCCCAGCTCCTTTCCCAGTGCCGCGTTCTTTGTCCGATGTTTTCAACAGAAGGATGTGATTTAGGAGAGGTTGGGTCCTGCCAGATTAGACAGTTAACATGGCTAGCGTGCCTTTAAGAGGAAATAAGGCAATGCTATCCATTTGGGAAAGGACATTAACCTCTTGGAATTAAGACTTCAATAATCACAAAAAGCTAGTGCAGTACAAATTCTGCACAAGATTTGAAGGTGTGTTCTTTGTGGAACACTATGGTAAGTGCTGTAGGAGTTAAATAGGAAAAGTAGGTCACAGCACTTACCAACTTGGATGAAAGGGAGGCTAGAGATCCATAAGAAGGAGAAGAGAAATTTGGAGGAAGAGGTGAAACAGAACACCGGGGCAGAGGGTTGATGAGGGGTTTCACCTTTAAGTGCAGAGTTGATGGTCTGAAATGTAATCCCTTCAGCTAAGTAACAATTAAAAATTTATTTTAAAAAATTGTTTAAGTAAGGCACAGTGATGCCAGGAAAGTGGATAAAGGAATTAGCCACATAATTCAAGGTGATAATTCAAAGTAGTTAAGATTAGTTGTATGGAGAAAGTGATAGGAGGTTCAGAAGTAAGGCAGAGAGGAGGATCGGTGGATATTTATTAAGGATGTAAAAAATCTCTAAAAAAGATGTAGTAGGGGGCTGAGCCCCGGTGGCATAGTGGTTGTGCGCGGGACTGCAGTCCATTGGGATGGAGGTTCAATTCCATCAATGGGGCTGGGCCTCCTACTCCCACCACCAGAGAGCAGTGATCTCCCCCCTTCCCCCCCCAAAAAAAAGGGGTAGTAGGATATTACAAATGAAAGAAATCACACCAGCAAAGGCACCACGGCACTGTGCCCTATCATATGCACCTTTACACACATATACATACATATGAGGGGGCAACCCCCACCCCCCCAAGGAGAAAAGCTTCACTGGGCAGAGCTTTTATAATACACATTTTTCCTGCTAGGTGAACATAGAACAACTTGCTCGAGTGTTAGTGCATCCAGTGGCATCACCTGGGAAGGTACTCTGTGGTCACAGGGAGTTTTTCATAAAAGCAGTGTCACTCAAACCTTGTTTTTTGTGATGGTTGATTTACGAGAATGGTTTGCGGTTGTGAAATTTTGCTTCCTGTTCAGGGAAAAATGCTGCAGAAACTGTTATTATGAGACATGGTTCTATCCTTCCAAACCCCAAAGCAAACTTCAGTCAAGCCAGTGGATGACGACAGCATGGTCACCTCTCCCCACAAAAGTGTGTCAAGTGAAATCAGAGACCAAAGTGATGCTCATTTGTTTTCTTTCATGCGAGGAGGGCAGTGCTTTTGGAGTTTGTTGCAACATGTCAGACTGTAAACCAAGCTTTCTATTTAGAGGTTCTGAGAAAAATAGCGTAACAGCGTGTGACAAAAATGCCTGATTTCTGGCAGATAGGGACTGGTTTTGCCACTATGACAATACACCTGCTCACACAGCCAGCTCAGTGCTCCAGTTTTTGGCAAAAAACAGCATGCCTCTCTTGCCTCACACACCTTTCTCACTTGAGCTCACATCTGTGAGTCTTCTTTTAGTTTCTGTGGAAGCAGAAGGATGTGAAAGGACAGCGATTTGATGACTTAGAAGACGTGAAGGAAAAAAATGAGGGAGGTGCTGTCAGCCATCTAGACAGATGAGCTTGAAAATGTTTCCAAGAATGGAACCACAGATTTGACAACTATATTAAGTGTAATACAGAGTACTTTAAAAGTGATAAGATTGTTTTATAAAAATATATATAAATACATAGCTTTGGGAGCAGGGAGATTTCAGTTTTTTTGGGGGGGGGCAGTTTCCTTGTGTGTGGAGGGACTTAAACAAATTCATTGAAGAACCCCATCATCTTTTTTTTCTTTTAACTTTTCATTATGCATTGGGTGAAGATTTATGGAGCAGGTCATCATTTTATATTCAACAATTCATACATAGTTTGCTTCGTCTCATTCCTTGCATTCCTAATCATTTTTTAACTTTTCAAAGCCCCTTTGTAGTTCCTCAAATAACCATGGGATCACTTTGTGGGATAAGTGAATCTGCTCTGAAGTTTAAATTATGGCATAACATGGGTGTTCAATCAGTACCAATATTTGAAGACCCAGTTTTTAATTTAGATGACTGTATCTGGTTGTGGGAAAATGTAAATCATAAAGTTGGTATTTGTAACCATGGTTAAGTGTATGATTCAGCTACATTAATTACACCTACCACGTGATGCAATCATCAGAAGTGTACGTTTCAAAAAGTTTTACATCTTCCAAAGCTGAAACTCAGTACCCCGTCAGCGTTCTCTCACCGACCCCTCCGATCCTCTCGCTGTCCTTATTGTTAGGTACCATCTACTCGGTTCCATCGACAGAATAAAACACTGCCGGTCCCATGACATCCTCACAATCGTTCCTATGCTTGAGCCCATTGCTGCAGCCCAGGATCAATGCATCTCAGGATGGAGGGCCTTCCTCTCTTTTGCTGCCCCTCGGCTTCACCAAGCATGATGAGCTTCCCCAGGGACAGCCCTCCTGGTAACATGTCTACAGAATATGAGAGGATGCCTTGCCATCCTTGTTTCTAAGGAGCACTCTGGCCGTACTTCTTCCGAGGCAGAATTGTTTGTCCTTTGAGCAATCCCTGGTACTTTTCAGTTTTCTTCTCCAGCACTGCAATTCAAGTACACCGATGTAAGCCTCTGCTGATCACGAAAAAACTTTTGTCTCTGTACATTTGCCCATTTTAGAAACCAGAACCGGTCATTCAGACGGCGCACGGAGATATTACATGGTTTAAATTCGGAATGGGATAGGCCAGGGTTGGATTCTTTCACCATGCATTTTCAATCTGTCTACTGGATCTGTAATCTGAGAAACTGGATAATATGAGGAAGAATGGGACGTCAACATTGGAGGTGCAGAGCCCCCAGCCTTGAGGCTGAAAGAGAAGAGGATTTGAAGCATGTCCTGATGGAGGAATGATATTATCTATCTATCTATACACACACACACACACACACACACACACATATATATATATATTGCCTTCAGTACAAGTTACAGCTAAACATAGGATTAAATCCGTCATGAATGGACCAATAGACATCTTGAAAAGTGGAGGGAAAGTTGCCAAGGATTTCCCTTGACTTGGATCTACAATCCTCCCCTTGGAAGGAGCAGCCAGGAGATGAAATGACATACTGCATGGTGCAAGTTAGCTACACAAGACCTCTTTAAAGTGTGTGAGAGCACAGACGTCACTTTGATGACGCAAGTGAAGCAGACCCAATTAATGGTATTTTTATGTGTGAAATGTGTGAAAGCTGGACAGTGTATAAGAAAGACCACCAAAGAATTGGTGTATTTAAATTATAGTGTTGGTGAAGAATCTTGGAAATACTGCTAGAAGAACAAACAAGTCTGTCTTGGATGGGGATGTCAATATTTCTTTTTTTTGGGGGGGGGGGTAGGGCATCACTGCCTTCTGGTGGGAGTGGGAGGCCCAGCCTTGCTCCTGGAGAGCTGCTGCTGGATTTGAACTCCCAAGCCAGTGGGCCGCAGTCCTTCACTCAACCACTACGCCACCGGGGCTCAGTTAATATTTCACTTCAGTTAATATTTCACTTCATATATTTTGACCATGTTATCTGGAGAGACCCATCCCTGGAAAAGGACATCATGGCTGATAAAATGGAGGGTCAACAAGAAGCCCCTCAAAGAGATGGATGGACACAGTGTCTCCTTCAAGGGGCTCCAATCTAATAATGGGGAGGCTGGCACAGGCTTCCCTTTGCTTGTGTATAGATTCCCTGTGAGTTGGAGCTGACTCAAAGGCAGCCCACAGCAAGAACAATCATCATGCTGTGATGTGTATTCACATTTAATTTCTCTTTATAGCTACACAGGAGTGCATGCTTGGTGTAAACTGTTGAGCACTAGACAACTACCGGAAAGCTTGCTAGTTTAAACCTGGGGGTGCCTTGGAAGAAAGGGTGTGACTTTGAAAGTCCTCAGGAAACCTCTGACTGTTCACATGTGGGGTGACGATGAGTTCACCTCTATGGCAACCAGCAGCAACGGTATTTCTTTCCGTGGCCATGTCATGTCTTTATGATCACCCATCGATGGACAGGGAGTTGCCTCTCCCCCCTGGTGATTGTCAGTAATGGTGCATTGACCACTGGGATGCAAAGATGGATTTGAGTCCCTCTTCCAAGTCCCTTGAGTATATGCTTCGGTGTGGAATTGCTGATCATGTAATAATATTCTAGTTATCTTCCCGAGAAGCCACTGTGTGGTTTCCACAGGTGCGGCACCGTGTTCCATTCTCTGCAGCAGAATCGAGGGTTTCAATGTTTCTACATTCTCATGAACACTGTTGTTTTCCGTTTCTTCTAATATGATGGGGATTTTGGGGTATGAGGGGGTATTTCATATTTTGGGCACATCCATCATGAACATCTTTTCATGTGCTTATTGGCCACTTATGTGTCTTTTTGGGGGGGAAATGGGGAACCTATTCAAGTTCTTTATTTTAAGTGAGTTGTTTGTCTTTTTGTTGTTAAGTTGGAGAAATATTTTATTCTCGATATTACAAATTTATCAGGTTTAAGAATTTTAATATTTTTTCCCATTCTGGAGGTTGCATTTTGATGTACCATGTTTCTTCTTTGATGAAATCCAATTTATGCATTTTTTTGGGCTTTTCAACGCTTTATTTTAATCAGTCATTTTATGGGGGGCTCTTACAGCTCTGATAACACTCCATACATCACTTGTCCCCGGCACACTTGTACAGATGTTGGCATCCTGGCACCACCAGGGCTCCTTTGAAGACTGATGAACTTTGTAAGGATCCAATAGGAAAATCCTCGTATGTCAGCTGATAGTATGAGCTACTGCTCTGCTTTTCTTGTCTACTCTTAACCTTAGTTTCTCATCGAAACAAGCTTGTGCAGCTGTCCGTAAGCTCCACTCCAACACCAGAGGGCAGCACCATCCCACTTTTATACCAAAGGCTTCCCCAAAGAGACTGCATTGCAGGCAGCTTTCTTCCCAGGGCCCAGCAAGGGAAAGACTAGAAGTACATGCATAGCCTCCACCATGAATAGGGCAGCAAGAGAGTAATCAAACAAGGTCTTTGGAACAGATGCCACTGCCTCTCTATGGACAACAACTGTGCCTGACGATTTCGTGAGAAGACGCTATTCCCAGCATCTCTGCAGGTCAGCTGGGCGGGGAGGACTTGCGGTGCTAATACTTCAACACAGAACCTTGGATTAGGCGTCTGAGTGAGCCTTTTCTATGGCTGCAAGCAAACAAACACTCAGAAACCCACTCTGGGTTGATGGAATGTGTTGTTTGTTAGGAAGCCCAAAACTCCAGGGACCGATTTGCCCGGGGCAACCCTGGCAAACAGCAAGCCTGGTCTTAGTCCACGCTGCCCCCTTTTATTCTTGAAGTGCCCTGGCTTCATGGATGAGTTACATTATCACCCTACTTAGACCAAAAGGTGAGAGGCCTGGGACCTGGGCAGTGGCATTGGGTCCCAACTGGAGAGGGATGCCCGCCCTCCATCTGCCAAGCGCGCCTGAAAGAGAGGGGTGGCCTGCTTTCACACCCACTGACTGGGGAGGCGTGGCGGAGGGTATTGGCCGCCCTTATTGGCTGAGTGTAGCCCACCTGTGTGGCGTCATGGGCTTAGGTTTTGGCCCAGCTTAGCTTCATCTGCGCTTAGGTGGTCCTAGTTTGCACAAACCCAGTTTTGATCTTTCCAGAGGGAGTCTCGTTAGCATGTCTGATTTCTTTCCAACCCCTTTGTTGTGGTGCTATGTAGGTATTGGGGAGCCAACCCCCCTTAGCCTCTCTTCTGGCTACCTAACAATATCAAAGAGAATGAAGCAATTATTGACCAAATTGTTCCAAGCTAGAGCCATACACAGACACCCGTTTCTCAGAACTTCTTGTCTTGTGTACCAGGGCGGTGGCTGCCACCAAAGATTCCTCAAGCATTTAAGGAGATGCCCCAGCCTATGTCCTTCAGTTTTTAGCAGCAACAGGAGTGTCAAGGACCATACATACACATTAAACCATCTAACTCCTTTTCCATCATTTTCTTTTAGTGAAAAATGTTCAAACAGAGAAGTAAGGGAGGATCTTGTCATGACTGTCAGTTTACCCAGGATGTGACTGTGGGCCACATTTGCTCAAGTTGTTTTTGGAAGAAGTTAGTGTATAAATGTAAGACTTTCTGTGTTTAAGATCTGCCCATGCTGATAAATGCCACACAGTAGATTTATCCATTTTCTTCTTGACAGACCTATCAACTATTCCTGCTTCTCTCTGAACTGTCCTGTTGGGAACACCTCCTGTGCATGAAACTCTGAGCAGATGTGGGAGTTTCTCTTGGGATTATACCCAGAAATGGACTTTCCAGGTCTTACTTGCATAAGTAACTATCACTTTTGTAAACATTCACCAAATTTACCAAATAATCTCACACGTTTTCCAGTGCGGTGCTTCCTCTGTGATAGGTGGATCCCATTTACTCCTTGAATCAATCCTTCCACCTATTGGTCACCAAATCTTGGTTCTACCTCAAGCAACGTCTCTTAACTTCTTTCCTTCTGCAATTCCTGTGAGAAGAGTGGTTTGTAACATGACAGATGATGCCTGCTGCATGCATCCACCTGGTCTCTTTGTTTCTGGTCTTTGCTTCCACCGGTTCATCTTCAGTGCTGTCAGAATTATGTCCCCAAACACTCACAGGAGAGCGTGTCACTCTCTTCTGTGGAAATATTTTGAGCATAAACTTTTTAAACTCCCCCCCCCGCCCCACCATCCCCGGCTATCAGATATTGAGAGGTCTTGAGTATTGTTGGACCATCTAACATCACTCTTTATTTCTCTTGTCAATCAGATGGGTTAGCAGCTCCCCCAAATAGATCGTGTATGACTTTTCTCATGGGAAAGAGCATACGTGAAGACATAGCAGTTGGAATGTTTTTTCTACCACCCTGTAAATCTAGTTGCAGGGGGAAAAAGGACACCTGTGAATCAAGCCAATGATGACAGTTTAAAAATGGGCAGGAAGGAGTCTTAATAAGGAAAAGCTTTCCATGTTAAAAACTGCCAGGGAGGTGCCCAGCTATCAAAAGACATAGCATCTGGGGTCTTAAAGACTTGAGTAAACAAGCAGCCATCTAGCTCAGAAGCAACAAAGCCCACATGGAAGAAGGACACCAGAGTGTGGACCATAAGTTGTCAAAGGGATTAGTTATCAGGGTTTAAGAATTAAAAATCATAACATTGCGTGCTTGCTTTCCTGATATGATCACTGATGACAAATGTGTGCATAAGCAAATGTGGTGAAGAAAGCTGATGGTGCCTGGCTATCAAAAGATATTGCATCTGGGGTCTTAAAGGTTTAAGTAAACAAGCAGTCATCCAGCTCGGAAGCAACAAAGCCCACATGGAAGAAGCACACCAGCCTGTGTGACCACAAGGTGTTGAAGGGATCCGGTGTTAGGCATCAAAGAGCTAAAATTGCATCATTATAAATAAGGGGGAGTTCAGATTGGTGACCCAAAGCCCATCAATAGGTGAAGTGACATCCTCTTACAGAGGGGTTACAGAGAGGAGATGAACCAGTTAAAGTATAGTGTAGTAACAATGAAATATGCATCTTTCCTCTAGTTCTCAAATGCTTCCTCACACCCACTATCATGATTTTGGTTTTACCAGACAGGCCTGACTAGAACAGGGGATGTACACTGGCGGCGGAATCATGGGGAACTTAGGATAGATATTCTCTCAGGATGAATGATGGGAGTGGTGAGTCTGGGAGAATGGAGGGATGGTGGAGTAGAAAGGGGAACTAATTTCAGGGATCTACATATAACCTTCTTCTCTCTGAGGCATGGAACGGGGAAGTGAGTGAAGGGACACATTGGACAGTATATAATATGAAATAGCAATTTGTAAATAATTAAAGGTTCATGGGGGTAGGAAGGAAGGGAAATATGGGGAGCTGGAACTGGGGGCCTAAGTGGAGGGAGGATATTTTGAGAATGATGATGGCAACAAGTGTGCAAATGAGATCTGCATACAATTGATGTATGTATGGATTGTGAAGGGAGGTATGTGAGTACCCAATAAAATGATTCATTAAAAAAAAGGGGGGGGAGGGGATAGCTTTTTTTTTTTTAAGGGGAGCTTATACCAAGGGTTCAAGTGGAAAATGTTTGGAAATGTATGTGGCAACGTGTGCAAATATGCTTGATACAGATGATGTAATGAATGTTATAATAGCTGTAAGAGTCCCCAATTAAATTATTTAAAAAAAAAAAAAACCTGCCAGGGGCAGCAAGTTATGAACCAGGACTGGAATGATATTATGGGGTCCTGCTCTCTATAAAGAAAGGGAGTTGACAGAACAGAGTTGAAAATATTTCCTGGGAAAGTAGAACAGTCCTATATTTATACCAAGTTGTTGAGGCTGCTCAGTCAAATTGGTTACATAAGCTGACAGATGCATGCGATGATTTGATTTCTGGTATCCTGCACCAACAGGGCAGGCACTGAGTCTGTTTTGTTCCCACTACACCATATTCCTGGGCTCAGTAGAGGGCTGGCATATCTTCGGCACTGGTTCAATGTTTGCTAAGTGGGTATGAAGACCTGTTTTTCTTGTTGCCATGTTCTTGAGCTATAACTGAAAGACTTCCCACACTCCTATTGATCATTAAACTCTCTGTGAGAGCAATTTTCAGGGAAACTTAGTACCATTTTCTCAACTGGCAGCATCTTTGATAAAATCTAGTTGTGCATTTTAGCCTCAAAGAAGCACCCTAGGAGTTAGAGCTAACATGTTAGTTCCCAAAAGCAACGAACTTCCATCAATAGAGATTATTAACCAAAGTCGATGCTTTATTCACATTTTCTCTTATTTATTTATTTTTACTTATGCTTGTGTTAAAGTAAGAGAGTTTCAGCTCCCTAATTGGAAACGAGTAGTACTCTATGATTTGAATTTAGGGAGAGACAAAAAAAAAACAAACCCCATGAAACTGAACAGAAAATATAATTCCTGTTTATAGCATCACTGAGTAGCAAATTTGGTTTGGGCTGAATTATCTGTTTTTAAGGGCTACAAGCGTCTTTCCAAATGGGTTCACAGATTGGCTGAGGTAGAGTTGCCCAAAGGTCCCGGCGTGGTACAGACATCTGCTCATAAGCTGGTGGTGTGGTGGTTACGGGATGGGCTGGGATCTGCATGGTCGGCAGTTCAAAACTGCCAGCAGCTCCGAGGAGAAAGACTGAGATTTACCATCCCATCCACAGCCACAGTCTCGGAATCCCAGGGGGGGTCACTGTGAGCCGATGGGGACTCAATGGCAGGGAGACTCACCTGAAGGTTGGCCATGCCAGCTCACCCAGAGGCCCGTGGGAAGAAAGGCTTTTTGAAGTTTCACAGCCATCAAAAGACTTTGAAGCATACTCTATTCTTCAACACACGGGCTTTCCAGGGCCCAAACACCACTCATCGGCAATTGTTTTTGTTTGTTTGTTTATTTTTGTTTCTGTTTTTTGGGGCATCACTGCCCTCTGGTAGTCATGGGCGCTACCCAGTGCCGCTCCTGGGAGCCAATGCTGGATTTGAACCCCCAAGCCCTCGGGCCGCAGTCCTGCACTCAACCATTTACACCACTGGGGCTCAGCCCCAAGGCAATTGTTTTTTTAAAACTTTAATTGCTAGTCAGAGTCTAAAATGTTATGGCATTTTCATTACACTGAGAAAATCCCTCCCCCTGGGCTCACTTACTCCCTCAAATTTCTTCTTTTTCTAAAGCATTTTATTGGGGGCTCACACAAGGCCCTTAAATGCAATACAATTTCTAGCTGTATGATCTTGGATGCATTACAGAGTCCCTCTGAATATGGTGAATCCCAGGTTCACTGATGGATGGTCCTGCATTACAGGGGTTGGTGCCTGGGGACCGAGGAGGTGAGAGTTAGGCGGTGACTCTCCAGGGCAGCCCATCTGTGGGGAAAGATGGGGCTTTATACTCCTAGAAAGAGTGACGGTCTCAGAGTCACTGTGACTCAGCACCGACTGGACGGCAGGGAAGGAGCAGTGTGCTTCACTCAGTGTGCGAACGGGTGAGCCGTGCGACCCAGGCCTTCACCCACCTCTTTTCAATTTCTGGAGCATTTAATTACCACCCAAATGTATTTCACTTGCTCTATAAGTTTATAAGGCAGTCTCAAGGCCTGGGTTCAACAGCATTAATTTAGCAGGACTCCTAACAAATCCCTTATGCGTATTCCTGTTAGTAGTCTATTAGAGACCTTCACGAGAGTAAATAAACCGTGTCTCTTGGATTTGAGCACAGATTTTATTTTGCAGCAGTTTTAGATATACCCCAAATCAGAAATAACACAGACGGTTCTCACCCCAACAGGCTGGACCTACCCCCCCTGGACCCCCTTTACTGCATCTTACCTATGAGCCTGACTTGTTCCAAGGGATGAGCTTCGCCCACCACTGGTGGGCTCCTTTGCTCTACTGACAGACAAGGGGTGGCTGCAGCGAGGTCACGTATCGCAATGACTGTGAAGATGACGCGGGCCCCGGGCAGGCCTTGCCTCTGCTGGACACAGGGTCACCGCGAGTCAGAGGAGAATTGACAGCGCCTAACCACAGCCATTAACCTGCGTCAGTACAGTGTTCACTGGAGTCTGCACTGTCTCCAGACTGTCGCCTGCTTAGTGTGCGTGTGAATGCTCTTTGTCTGTTCCGGCGCCCCTCTCAGGAGATCAGCATTCTGCTTGGGCGTTTCCTTTGGCTCCTCTCGCCTGTTGCAGTTTCACAGACTCTTGCTGTCTCTGATGACCTTGACCACGGGGACCATGTCCTCCTTTGCCACTGCTCTGAGGCTTTTCTCCTTCCTCAGCTGGAAGTTACGTGGTTGGGGGAGGAAGGTCCGAGAAAGAACAGGCCATTATTTTTACCCCGCCTGAGAACAGACCAAACTCCCTGCCATCGAGTCGGTGGCGACTCAAAGCCAGCCTACAGGACAGGGTCGAACTGCTCCCATGAGCTGCAGAGAGTGTGACAGCTCGTGGGCGGCGTCAAACTTGGGACCCCGCAGGTCGCAGCCCAGTGCATAAGCACAAGCTGTGCACAGGGCCAACTCCCAGCAAGCCATGGACAAGAGAGTGAAGCACACCGCGCAGGCCTGCGCCGGCCTCACCCTTGTGGCTACGTTTGCGCCTGTGGTTGCAGCCACTGTGGCAAGGTAGAAGTCCTCGTGGCCTGATCCATGGTCCCTTGGCCTCCTCCCCGCCAGCCCAGCAGATGGAAACCATGGGAGAAAGAGGAGGCTGTCCATTCCCATAAAGAATGCGTCTCAGAACCCCACCAGAGCAGTTCTGTCTTACTCTACAGGGCGGCCAGGAATCGGAATCACCTCCCTGGCGGTGAATTGGAGTTCTAGACAAATGTCATGCGTATCACGGTTGGACTTACCTTGGTCTCCTGACTGAGGGAGGGCTTTTGAGGTTTCTCCATGGTGGACTTACTCACCAGCCTCCCCAACCTCACCCTAACCAGGTTTCAAATTGGAGTCTCTGGAAATAACGGACTCTCCCACTGCCCCTCTTTGGGGAGTGACTCCTATGCTCTAAAAGTTCCCTTTCATTCTATTCAGGGTAATGCTCTGACTGGAGCCCTATGGTGTAGTGATTACGAGTTGGCCTGTTAACCGGAAGGTCTGTAGTTCCGAACCACCAGCCCCTCCAAGCCAGAAAGATCAGGCTCTCTGGTCTTGGGAACCTACAGGAGCCATTTTACCCTGTTCTGTGGGGTTGTGTGTATTACCATCGGTGTGTGGCACTGGGCTTGGTTTTTGGTTTCATGCTCTGACCCAGGTTCACATAGGCAGAGTAAGTTCCTAGAGCTGATGACTCAGTGTATGGAAATGATTAAGATCCCCAGGCCCAGGAACTAAGGGTATTCAATTATAACATGTAGCTTTCCAAAAGTGTGTCTCCTTCTCTGGGCGAAAGATAAAACTTACAGCTGCCGTAGAAGCTTTTGTAAGTAAAATTAGAGCTAATTAAATGAGCTTCCTTTGTTCCTCTCCTAGATCAAAATACCTCTACCCTGGGAAATATATGTGTAGAGGTGTAGGGTGAGCTTTTACAATGCTTATAAAAACCCTGCGCTCTAAACTCTCTGTAGGAGTCTGTGCCCAGCACACAGACCCTGCTGGACTCCTCATTGGTGTCACCTCTGAATACACTCTCTTTTTAAATCTACCTTGGAGTGTGTTTATTGGCAGGGCTGCTCCAAGGTTTGAACCTGGTTTTCAGTAGCAGGGCTGCCATACCAAAATGCCCCAGCGTGTGGCGCTCAAACAGTAGAACTCTATTGCAGCAGAGGCTGCGTATTCCACAAAGCCAACACTGTCATTATCTGCTTTTTTACCCAAGGTGGATGACCTCTCATTTACTCATTTGCTACTTTTATGAAAGGCATGACTGGTTTCAGTGTGATTATCACTTAGTCCATCATCAATTTTCTAAGACTTAACTCAAAAACTCAACTGCCATCAAGCTAATTCTGATTTATAGTGAACCCATAGAACAGAGAACAGCCCCTATGAATTTCCAAGACGAATTCTTAGGGGACTAGAACACCTCATCTTTTTCCCTCAGGGCAGATGGTGGTTTCCAACTGCTGACCTTGTGGTTAAAAGCTCCATGGATAACCCACTAAGCTACAAGGGCTCCTTAACTTTAAAAGAAGGGGCTATGATTTCATGACTCCTTAGTGTAGAAATGGCATGGCAGAATTCTGAATTCTCCTAACATCACAAGGGGGAGAATTGCCATGAGGAACATCAGCCTAAGACAACGATTCCTATGAGACAGAGGTTAGACATATCTCCCTTCTCCAAACTTTTATTTTTACCGATTCTGACAGCAACCGTGCCTCCTAGAGCACCCTGGACTTCTCCACTGAGTGGGATAATTCATGCCAACAGCCTCAGAAAACTCAAAGTTATGGGACTTAATTGAACAAGTAACAGGATACAACTCAGAATCAGGATCAACTTAAAAGTCACAGGAACAACTCAGACGACAGTTCTTAATCAGGACAGTTTCTCACCCTCTGTCATTGTATTCTTGAGCAGATGTTATCATTCTTAGCTCCGTGGATTGGCAAGCCCCGCTGCAGCCTTTCTCCTATTTCTTGCCCCCGTCCGTCTTACTAGGACTGTGTTGCTATCTCTCACTGTCTTTCATGTTACGGTGCTGTCTATCTCTCACTCTCTTCAGTGTTACGGTGCTGTCCCCTCTCTGTGGGTCTCCCTTTCAGCCTAGTGGAATGGTAAAACTGACCAATCCCTCTTGAGGGTTCCATCGACCTTATTTGCATAGTACATTGGTGCTGTGCACTTTTCATTATTGGAAGGAACCTTGGGGGTGTAGTGGTTACACAGGGGGCTATGAACCACAAGGACAGTAGTTTGAAACCACCAGCCAATCCTTGGGAGAAAGATGAGGCTTTCTATTCTAATAAAGAGTTACAGTCTTAGAAACCCGCAAGGGTAGTTCTACTATGTCCTCTAGGGTCACTGTCACTTGATGGAATTGACTTGATGGGAGTAAGAGGCAATCTAATCACCTTGTTGGGCTTCCAACACTTCATGTTCCATAGTCCCAGGCGTGCCCAGTTATTTGATGGGAGTTACAAAGTCTCCGGCTTGAAGGGCCATATTAAGTAATTCACTGCACTGTACTCAAACAGAAAGATAGATCTCTTGGCCATCAGAATGTTTCATCTCTGTGGGGAAAATAGGGAAAGGGATGATGTCTCCGTTCCTAAACAGAAGCCCAGGCAGAGAGACACTTAATGAATCATTTTGGATGATTAACTTATGTTTCCTGAAACCTGAGGGTAATCCATGAGGAGGAAACAGGCTACACAGGGAACGCCTGCTTGGAGGGTAGCTGGTTGGAGCGAGGAGAGAGGTCCATAGTGGACTGGGCTATGAACAGGGATTGCCGACCATTATTTCATCCAAAGACAGGCATGAGGTTGATTTGAGAAACTCTAGATTCATTCTGCAAGCAAGACAAAAAAAAAAAAAGGAAATAGTAGGATGTTTTGTGTTTTTTATTTCCTCCACACTGCTTCAAAAATCTAGTGAAAATCTGGCAAGTTATGTCATATCCCAAACTATATGACAAAAAGGAAGATGTTGCAATGATTGCATGCTATAATGATCTACACCTACATTCTCCAGAGGTTACCGTGCTCCATCCTTGTCGTTTATGGGGGATGCTTTGTGCCTGGCTACTGATCTGAATGGCCTTGCTATCATCTTCTTGAGTTAGACAACTTGAAGCTTAAGTGGAATTTTTTGCACTGTACAAGCGAGGACTGCTTTATTTTGGATTTCCAACAAACTTAATCAGAAATCTTGGTTATCAGCAAGCTTGCATTTTCAACTCCTCTATCAGATATAGTGAGCCTGGTAGAGTAGTTGTTCTCTTTCTTCCTCCTTCACAGCTTTGTTCAGACATGATTTACATATCATAACATCTGCCCTTTTAAATTATTCATTTCATGGAGTATAGTGAAGGCAAGAATATGATAGGCATGAACCTTAGGGAAAAGGAGGTTGTTCCCATAAGGCCTAGTCAGCAAAGCTGGCAGGAGGGAGGAAGTTTATTGCTCACCAAGGTTTAAATCTACTTTGGGGGCATGGTCACAGGTAACCACACGTCACAGGAAGGGAATATACAATGACAGGAAGGGGATGAACTAGGGGTGTACATGAGACAAGAAGGGCGGACCCTAGACTCAATATGGCAACCTAACCTTGGTCACCATTGGGTGGGCTTGACCTCCCTGTCTCACAAGCAAGTAGTCTACTACTATCCTTATCAGAAGGGGGTGGGCCCTACTTAGGGTTTGACCAGATTGTTCTAGATGGACCTTAGAGAGAACAGCTCCTGATCTACTTCAGTTGACCTCCAAGTGTACAGTCATTTGCCACATGCAACAAGCAGCTGAGTAGGGCATATATTTGGGGGAGACAGCTTGGGAGAAATCATTCTGTTCCCCACAACATTCGCTTGTGGACTTTGACTGGAAGTTGTGCTCCTGCTCTGTGAAGACCCCAGGACAACCATCGTTACACTGACCAAATCCTGAGTTGTGCAACCATCAACCCTAATATTTGGAGCATTTAGGAAACTTGTCGGCAGCAGCCGTGTCATCTCACGTCTCAGCCCATGGCAACCACTCATCCTTCGTCTCTGTGCACCCACTCATCCTGGGTATTTTAGACCAGTGTCCTCACACATGACATGACTTCCATTTGTCTGTGTTTTTAAAACTTTGCATAATTTAAAAAATTTTCTGCATAATTTTAAAGATGAATGCTATAGATTATAGCAATACTTTATTATTCTTAATTGATAAAAATATTTGATTGCATAGCTAGGCTACTTTTTGTCTGTTCATCACCCAGTGAACATTTAGATGGTTTCTGTTTGGGCTATGATGTATCCTGTCGCTAGGGACATTTGTGTCTAACTTTTTGTAAGGACACATGTTTTCAGTTCCCTGGGGTGTATACCTGGGGTGGGATTGCCAAGTCACCACGAGCCTCTCCGAGAACTGCAGACTGTGTCCACCAGCTGTATACCAGGGTTCTAATTTCTTCCTGTCCTTACCAACACTTGTTTTTGTTCATCTTTTTTTTTCTCTTTTGTCACAGTTACCCTAATGGTGTGAAGCGCTATCTCACTGTTATTTTTGTTTGCATTTTACTGTTGATAATGCTGCTGAGACTATTTCAATCACCATGTAAAAGCTGGACAGTAAATAGGGAAGATGGAGAAGAATGGATGCATCTAGATGATGGTGTTGCTGAAGACTTTGGAAATTCCTACAGAGAGACATCAGATCCAACAGTTCTGTCTTGGAGGAAGTACATCAAGAATGCTATTTAGAAGTGAGGGTGGCGAGACTTCCCTCTGACATCCTACAGATGTGTTGTCAAGGACAGTCAGTCCCTGGAAAAGGACATCGTGTTTGGTAAAGTCGAAGGTCAACCCGGAGATTTTACTGGCCTGAATCTTATCAAACTTCTTATCCTTGACACTTTTTTTGGTAACCCTTCTTACCAGTGCTGGAGAAGGGAAAGAGGAATAACTCACCAATAGCTGGGGGAGAAGGGAAGAGAGCACTCCTGCAAGGTCCCTAGATTAGGGAAAAAAGGAGTTGTCTCAACTGAATGCCAATGTTGAATGAAAGTTTTCTGTCCAGGCCACAGGAAAGAAAGGGCTGAAGTCAGGCACCCATCAGACGCCCATGGGGAAATCCAACGTGGGCCCTCACAGCCACATGACATAACCCAGGTGCACCTAAACTTGGCCAATAAGGTCAGTCAATACTTTCAATCAAGCCTCCCCAGCCAGTGGGGAATAAAACCAGACTGAGGGCAGGCTGTCCTCGGATGCGCTCTTGCAGGCTGGAGCATGGATGGGTGCATCCCTCCTGGGGCCTCTCAGGATGGGAACTCTCTCATGTGCCCTCAGGCCACTGTCTCTCTGGCTGCCCCCTGTCTTCTTTGGCTCCGCACTCTGCTTAGGGGCTCTTGTTCCAGTTTCTTCCACGTGTTTGTTTGTTTTTTTTTTGCACTCCCCTCAAGTGCCTAGCGTGGCAATTTTCAGTTTCAAATTTGCCCCTGGCTCCATCATGTGGTCTTGCACACTTTCCAGGGCTAGTGTATACTTTTTGAGACTATAACCTGAACTTTCCCTTTTCCCTTAATAAGAGTCACTTGGATTTACAAAAGTGCTTCTGCCTCATGAATTCATTCATTGTTGAGGAGCAAGAACCAAGGTAACTCCCTCAGAAATCTCACAGTCCTCTCTCTATGGAGAGAGTGCTATTGAAAAGCACTGAGCATGTAAAGTTTTCATTTAACTTTAGCTGAACTTGAGAAAAATCAAAATCCAAGATGAAACTATATTTATACATTGTAAAAATCATAAAAAAACATGGTTTCTGCCTAAAATTTCTTGAAGATAGCATTGATTTCAATGGAATCGAAGGCATTTGTGTGAAATTAAACATGGCTCTAGTTTTTAGTGCACCTCTCCTGAGCCCAAGCTTGTTTGATAGGCCAATTACAAGGACTTAGATTTTATTGTCATCCAGTATAAGCCCCTACGGCATGTGTCCATATGGGAGGGAGAGGGGACATTGAGCTGATAAGTGGATAAGCATCAGAAGAGGGACATGTCTGGATCCTGTGAGGCCAAGATGCTGACTGTATTTTGATGTTGTGCTCCACCCACAAGACCATAGACAAGAAAGCAGTGAGCTTGGTGTAGAAGGACCTGAAGGATGTTGTTGAGGGTAATAGATATATCACAGGCCCAAGAATGTTGAGAGAACGGGATTATCAGTAAGATATTGGAAGACTATGGTGTGGAAGCTTCTGTTAGGAGTATGCCAAGCATATATCCTCCCTTGGTTTTGGGTTGGGGTGGAAGAAGGGAAGGTCATTAACTGAGAAGAGGCAGTATGCGAACAGTTCGTTGGGCTTCAAAGCAGCAAACTACATAGGGCCAGCAAGGATCATTGATGGAAAGATGCAGGGGTAAGACTGAGAGACTAGCAAGGACAGACTCTGGGGTGGTCTATGAAGAGGGTCAATGACCCTAGGGAAGAAAGAGGTAGGGAGGGAGTTGGCAAACAAGAGTAGTAGGAACAATGGAGCTTTGACCAAACTATTTAGTCCTGAATTTTCCATTGTAAATTTGATATATTAGTGTCATCAACCTGGCCATATGAATAACCACCCCCTTAAGCTGCAAATCTAAATACCCCTACTGAGAAAAACCTGGGATTTCTCCGACCACTGTTTTTTTTGTTGTGAAATTCTTCAATTTGAAAAAGGGACTTTCCAATGGAAATAATAAGACTGTAAATTGTTTACTTGGCAAAAGTCCATTAGACTAAGTGAAGGTCCTTTATACACAAGGATGTAACAGAAGTTTACCTGCCAAGTGCTTTCAGAATGAGATGGTAGGGACATTTTCCCTGACTTACAAAACATCAGAAAGATATTTCTTTTTTTTACGTATAAGGAAGAAGTATTAATAAAAGAGTAAGTGAAAAAGCATTGGTCGGTTATGAATAAACTGAATAGAAATCAAACACACGACTCCTTGGCACTATTTTAAGTGTTCGGCCAAAAAGTGTGGTAAATATAAACAGCATTTTTGAGAACTTCTGCCCTTAGATTTAGTTCCCCCAATTTCTTTCCAGATTGCTTTTAGTGCTAAAAGCATTCAAAAAGTGAGGATGACAATTAAAACACCAAAATATTTAGATGCTATATTATTAAAAGCATCAAAATATAAAGCGTGTTTCATAAAATTCTGCTGCTTATGCATTTTAAAGTTTTTTCCCCAATCAAGGAACCATTACGACGAGTCACAAATCATTCCTAAAACCACACAAGTTCTAGGCACAATTTAATAAAGGTCTAGGCATCATTCTAACTCTTACAAATCTGGGAAAGCAAAACTAACCACATGAGGAAATTGGACTTGAAATTGAGAGATACCAATACAAGAAGCTTTGGAATAAATTACTTAATGGAATATAATCATTCACTGTAACAGAATTATGATAGAATACTGATGATAAAAGCAATTGCTTCTTGATTTTAACGTGACTATGTCTTGCAAGATATTATTTCATAACATCTGCAGAAAGCATTGCCCTTAGTCTGAATTGCTCACCTTTCCAACACAATGGCTGAAGACAAAGCAGGTGCAAAAGCAAACGTGGCAAAGAAAGCTGGTGGTGCCTGGCTATCAAAAGATATAGTGCCTGAGGTCTTAAAGGCTTGGAGATAGACAAGCAGCCATCTAGGTCAGAAGCAGCAAAGCCCACATGGAAGAATCACAGCCGCCTGTGAGGTGTTGAGGGGATCAGCTATCAGGCACCAACGAACAAAAAAATCATATTATTGTGTATGAGGGGGAGTGCAGAGTGGGGACCCAAAACCCATCCATGTGCAACTGGATATTCCCTCACAGAAGACTCTGGGGGAGGGGATGAGCCAGTCAGAGTGCAGTGTAGCAATGATGAAATGTAAAATGTTCCTCTACCCTCCACCCCCTCACCCCCACTATCATGATCCCAATTCTACCTTACAAATCTGGCTGGACCAGAGGATGTACCCTGGTACCGATAGGAACCAGAAACATGGGGAATCCAAGACAGAAGAACCCTTCAGGACCAGTGGAGAGAAAGGCGACAGTGGGAGAGTGGAGAGAAGGAAGAGTAGAAAGAGAGAACAGATGACAAAGATCTACATATAACCTCCTCCCTGGGGGATGGACAGTGAAAAAGTGACTGAAGGGAGATGTCAGATGATGTAAGATATGACAAAATAATAGTAATTTATAAATTATCAAGGGTTCATGGGGGAGAGGGGAGCAGGGAGGGAGGGGAAAGTGAGGAGCAGATACCAGGGGCTCAAGCAGAAAACAAGTGTTTTGAGAACAATGAGGGAAACAAATGTACAAAAGTGTACATAATGTGTACATAATGGATGTATGTGTGGATTGTGGTAATAGTTGTACAAGTTCCCAATAAGATGATTTAATAAAACAAAACAGAACACATTGCGCTTGACCATATCTTTTAAGTCCATGTTCTAACTCAAATCTAGCCAATTCATCAGAAGAATATTTCCTTGAGTTTGCTGAGATGCCTCAAGGATTCCAAGGCCAAATTTGAGGACTATGACAGCATGTCTCCTTCTTGAAGAGTCAGCATGTGTATTTGTATACCAAATGCTCCAGGAAATGCTGCCCTTTACAATGCTTGTTAAAACTGTGCAAGGATGTGCATCTTGATTGTGTTTGACTCCAGAACTCCCTTAACATATAATTGCTGCATCCACCTAGGAAAATGTTGGGTTAGGGATACATGGAAGACATTCGGGATTTGAAGATCTGGGAAAGCAGTGAACGTGAGCTGCACCTGCTCAAAAGGGTTGTGGCGGTCATGTGCATATGTTAATTTCATGATTGAGATGTAGGGGTGGAAATATAGCCTGTTAATCTGGAGATAGCCATTGAGTAGCCAATGAGGCCCCTGTGTGGGCATGGCTTTCTCCTGATACGTCTGAGAAATCTTGTGATATCTCCCTCATGGAAATGAGAAACTATCTCCCCAGTTGTTGGGAGTTAGTCTCAGAGGCAACAAACTATTGACAAGACAAGATGACAGCATCCAAGTTGCTGCAGGAGAAGCCACATGGCCTTACCCTCATAGAATCAGACCTCTGAAGCTGGAGAAGCCACGTGGAGACCTCTGCCAGTGCTGAGTTGCTTCTACCACCACTGGATGCTGTTGATGGACCCTGAGCCCTGGAAGCGAGGAGCCCTGGGGAGACCCCTGCCGGCGCCGGGACTCTGCACCCACTGGCCTGTGACTCCATGAGTTGGAAGGAGACTTTATAGACTGATATCAAGCATATGGGCTAATATCAGATTTATGACTTTGAACTGGACTGGGTTGGGATGCTTCCATAATGTCCTATTCCTCTTGTATATAAACCATACTCTTATATCCATATGCGTGTCTATGAAATTTGTTTCTCTAGTCTACCCGGACTGACACAGGGGTTATTATCAACATGCTCAAAGAAGAAAAGTCGAGGTCTTGGTGACCTACCCACTGGAGAGAGTCATCACAAGCAACACAAAGCCCAGCTCCAGCAGTGTGGAGGAACGCTATCGCTCTTACTCGAGGATTGGACACAGAGCACGTCACTATTGTTCCCATTACTGGCCTGTCTGTTATTTGGCTGAAAATGGAGTGCTGGCAAAGAGGTCAGTTTTAGGCTTCAAGGGTTAGGAAAGGCCCCACATTCTTGGGCTTCCACTAGTCTCTATCTGATCAGTGTGCCTATGCTTTTATTTCTAATTTTTTTTTATGATTTTAAGTTGTGTTCCACGTTTCCCCCCCACCCCCACTCTATCCCTGACCTTCTAATGGGATCCTTTCACAGTAGTCTGTGCAGTAGCTGGCTGTTGTCTTAATGAAGAGACCCTCCTACTCAATAGTGATGAGAGAAATCAGAGGAATACTTTGTCAAGAATATAGAAAGCTAGATAATACCAAATGTTGAGGATGTGGAGAAATAGAAAACTTCTTGTACTTTAATGGGAATGTAATTTTACATAAAATAGTTCTCTTTCTGGCGAGCATTCTGGCATTTCTTAGGAAAAATAAGGGTACTTACATTCTGTAACTGGGCATATAGTTAACAGAAACCACTGGAGTCATAATACTTTTTACTATTTTACTTCATTATTCATCCATTCTTTAAAATGGGCATACAGGTTGCTTCCAATGCCCTATAATAAGAGATGAGGCTATGATAAACACCCTTCCATATGACCCCAATGGTGTTTCTTATGGTCAGGTGCATCTTATTTTATTGGAGGCTCATACAACTCATTACAATCCATCCATCCATTGTGTCAAGCATATTTGTGCATTTTGCTTTCTACTTGAGCCCTTAGTATCAGCTCCTGATTTTTTCCCCTCTGTGTTAATCTGGGTACATTAGAGAAACAAATCCACAGAATCTCATATGTATAAGAGAGAGTTTTATATAGAGGGTAAGCGCACATCAAGAAAATGTCCCAACCCTGTGCTGCCCAAGTCTACAAGTCCAACGTTAACCCCTATGTCCAATGCCAATCTACAAAGTCCTCCATCTCACAAAACACACATAATGATGCCAACTTCAGTGAGCATGTAAGCATCTTAGTGCTGCCAGGGGTCTCCACACAGCTGTTCCAGCACTCAGGGCTGCATCAGGGTAGGTCCATGTGGCTTCTCCTCAGGGATGTCTTGCAGGAAGTGAGTCTTTCCAGCTGAAGCAGGGAATTGGCTAAGACATCTGCAGCTTGGTCCAACCATCAGAAAGCAAAAAACCCGAGAACTAGCAAGGGAAGGCTCATTGAGCCATTTATCGCTCCACCTTTCATTTTACCTCACATGTTGACACAATAAACTTTAACTATCTCATCCTCTCTCCCTGCCCCCATTAAACCCTTGATAATTTATAAATTATTATTATTATTTCCTGTCTTACACTGTCCGATGTCTCCCTTCACCCTCTTTTCTGCTGTCTGTCCCCAGGGAGGGGGTTATATGTAGATCCTTGCAATTGGTTCCTCTTTCTACCCCACCTTCCCTCCACCCTCCTGGTATTGCTACTCTCACCATTGGTCTTGAAGGGTTCTTGAACTGTCCTGTATTCTCTGAGTTTTCATTTTCTGTCTGTAACTGTGTACATTCTCTTTTCTAGCCAGATTTATAAGGTAGAATTGGGATCATGCTAGTTGGTGGGTGGGGCGTGGGAGGAAGCATTTAAGAATGAGAGAAACATTGTATGTTTCATCATTGCTATACTGTACCCTGACTGGCTCATCTCCCCAAGACCCTCCTTTAAGGAGATGTCCAGTTGCCTACAGATCGTCTTTGGGATAAGATACATTTTATAAAAGAGAGTGTGAGAGCTGAGCCCCAGTGGCGTAGTGGTTGTGCGCGGGACTGCGGCCCACTGGGACGGAGGTTCAATTCCAGCAGTGGGGCTGGGCCTCCTACTCCCACCACCAGAAAGCAGTGATGCCCCCTGCCCCCCCAAAAAAAAGAGAGAGTGTGAGTCCACTGTGAGTTTATGAGTCTGGGAATGGGGTAAGTTTTGTTTTCCAAGTGGGAAAATAACCATAAAACAAACCAAAATATTTTCACTGAAGGAAAAACTCCTTTGCATTCTGAGATCAAAGCTGTAACAATAATAAGCAACTACAGTGGAAATGATTGATAAAACAATGAACATAACATTAAAAATGGGAAACATACATACTTGCAAAGTTTATGGACTACGTTTTAGAGGATTTTGAAACTGAAACAATTTCTCAGTGAATGATGTGACAAGAGTTAGCTAATGACATAGGAACTAGAGTTATAAGTTATCAAAGATTTGATTTTGCATGGATCCACAATCAATGCTCAGGGAAGCAGCAGTCTAGAACTCACTTGACGTACTGCATTGAGCAAATCGGCACAGGACCAGTTTAAAGTGTTGAAGAATGAGGATGGCACTGTGGTAGTTACATACTCTGTTGTCAATTTGAGATGTAAGAGTAAAAGGAGTTTATCCTGTCAATCTTGTCACAGCTCGATGACCTCATCTGAAGTCATTAAAGAGATAAATAGATTGTGGGAGGCAGGAAACATGCTCACTCCCTGAGAGACTCTCTACTGGCAAGACTCGAGCAAGACTGATTCAGCCAGAGGCCCGAGCTGGAGGAGACACGTGGAGACCCCTGTCAGCAGTGAGCTTCTTCTGTTGCCCCTGGATTCACAAGACTTTCTACCCTCTACCCTCGTGCATTCAGTGTCATTGTATGTGTTGGGTGAGTTGAAGAGGAATTTATAGATTGGTACCAGACATATGGACTAACATTGGACTTGATGTGGGCTGAGATATTTTTTCAAAATCCAATTGCTCTGGTATATAAACTCCTTTCTATGCACATGTGTCTATGAATTTGTTTCTCTAACTCAGAGGAACTAGTCTGTTAGTTAAAGAGACTAACACAGTCACTTTGAAGACTAAGGTGTGCCTGTCCTCTCACAGTACTTTCAATCACCTTATATACATGTGAAAGTTGTGCAATGAATATCAATGACCAACACCCCACCCTTAACACCGCCCCCCCCCCCAAACTCCTTAAAACCATCCAGTTGATGGTGGTTTTGAACTACAGACCTTATGGATCACAGCCCAACTTGTCACCACTACATTACCAGGTGGATTCTCAGGCAATGAATTAAGAAGACCCGAGGATCCCTGGTGGCAAATGGCGGTTCAAAACCACCAGCCACTCCACGGTAGAGAAATGAGGATTTCTAGTTCTGTATAGAGTTGTAGTCTCGGATACCTACAGGGACACTTGTGAACTTCTGTATAGGGTCCTTATGAGTCAGGATTGATTCCATGGCAGTGGGTTTGAGTTTTTTTTTGAAGAAGAATTTGAATGATGGTGCTGGAGAAGAGTATCAAAACTACTGTGGACTTCCAGAAGAACAAATCGATTTGTCGTGGTGGGAGCTCAGCCAAGCATGCCCCTTAGAAGCCAGAATATCCAGACTTCTCAGGTACTTTGGGCATGTTATCAGAGGAGACCAACCCCTGGAAATGAAAGCATGCTGGGTAAAGTAGGTAGTCAATGGGAGAGAGAAAGGCCCTCAGTGACATAGATTGGTACAGCGGCTGCAACAAGGGCACAGGACTGGGCGGTGCTTTGTCGTATTGCACACTTTGCTGAGTTGGAACTGACTCACTGCACTGAACAACACTCACTCCACCCAACCACCACCACCACAATGAACTGGAGAGCTATAAAAATAAAGCCTTGGGGGCTGAGCCCTGATAGCATAGTGGTTGTGTGCGGGACTGCAGCCCACTGGGTTGGAGGTTCAAATCCAGCAGCAGCTCTTCAGGAGAGAGGCTGGGTCTCCTACTCCCACCACCAGAGGGCAGGGATGCCAAAATAAAATAAAATAAAGCCTTGGTAACAGGCCCTTAGCAGGGGCTCTAGAACAAGCCAAAGGAATTGCAAAAGCAGACACCTACACTTTATCTTGGGTAATAGGCAGTAATGCAAAAGTATTTACAGCATTTTTCCATAAGATGCACCTGATCATAAGACACACCCAGTTTTTAGAGCAGGAAAACAAGAAAAAAATATTCTGAACCAAAGTGTACTAGTATACTAAAATATTTATTAAAATAAAGCAAAATATGGTAATATTTAACAGCATAAACTCAACAATGGTGTTAAGAACCATCTTCACTTTCACTAACAAATGAGGGGAGGCATGGACTGTGCCAATCATGTGACCTGACTGACATTGAGACTCCAGGAGGTGGGACTTCCCCTGAACACACATCAATCCACAGCATGCAGACACAGCAGACAGTAAGCAGGCACATGGGATCTTAAATACATGTTCTGGAGTACCACACCTGTGGATCATAAGAGATACTGTCATTTCCCCCCCCCCCCATTTTTGGGTGGACAAAATGCATCTTATGGTCTGAAAATATGGTAATTGCCAGGGAACTGAGTAATCTTTTTCTGTAAAGGGGGTTGTAGGCCAAATAAGTTTGGAACCTATAATCTACATGTATGGGGAGCCATATAGATAATGGTAGATGCTTTTACCCTCTTTTCTACTGCTTTCATCTAAAATTATAAAGAACTATCAATTGAAATAACTTGTAGAGAATAAGCTCTTTCCATTCCTTTCAAATCATAGTAGCCTTAATCTACGTAGATGAAATAGAGGTGGGAGAAACACACACATGAGAGAGAGGGGGGGGAAAGATAGAGAAAGAATGATGAGTTTATTTGCAATAAAAATACAATGACAACTGCTGATTTTTTTTTAGCTTCTATGAGCAGATATAAAGATGATGGATGCTAAATCAGGGAGGAAAGAAACATCTGGGTTTTTACAGCATAAAACTGGTAAAGTTAAGACATCCAGAGACTCCTATGTAGAACAGGGATTTAAAAAATTGCTTTTTATAATTTTATTGGGGGCTCTTACAGCTACTACAACATTCAGTACATCTTTTGTATCAAGCACATTTGCACACAAGCTGCCACATACATTTCCAAACATTTTCCACTTGAGCCCTTGGTACAAGCTCCTCTTTTAAAAAAAAAGCTCCTCTTTCCCCTCCCCCACCCCTTTTTTTAATGAATCATTTTATTGGGAGCCCATACAACTCCCATCACAATCCCTAACAACATCACTTGTATGCAGGCCACATTTACACACCCATTGCCATCAACACTCTCAAAACATCCTCCCTCCCTCCAGGCCCTCAGTATCAGTTCCCTATATTACCCTTCCTCCCCCCCTTCCCCTGAACCCTTAGTAATTTACAAATTGTTATTTTTCGTACTGTACACTGTACAATGTGTCCCAACACTCGCTTCCCTATTGTCCGTGTCCCAGAGAGGAGGCTACGTGTAGATCCCTGAAGTTGGTTCTCCCTTTCTATTCCTCCTTCCCTCCACCCACCTGGTATTACCACTCCTATTACTAGTCTTGATGGATCATCTATCCTAAGTTTCCCATGTTTACAACTTCACTGTACATTTCCTGGTCTAGCTGGATTTATGTGGTAGAATTGGGATCATGATTATAGGTGGGAGGCAGCATGGGAACTAGAGGAAGGTTGCATATTTCATAGCTCCTACCCTGTATCTTAACTGACTCATCTCCTTGTAACCCCTCTGCAAGAGGATGTCACCTCACCTATTGATGGGCTTTGGGGCCGCAATCTGTACTCCCCTCATTAATAATAATATAATTTTAGCTCATTGATGCCTGACACCAGATCCCTTCACCAACTCATGATCACACAGGCTGGTGTGCTTCTTCCGTGTGGGCTTTATTGCTTCTGAGCTGAATGGCCACTTGTTTACTCAAGCCTTTAAGACCCCAGATGCTGTATCTTTTGGTAGCCAAGCACTATCAGCTTTCTTCACCACATTTGCTTATGCACACATTTGTCCTCAGCGATCATATCAGGAAGTGAGCATGGAATGTTATGCTTTTTAGTTCTTGAAGCCTGATATCTAATCCTTTTGACACCTCATGATTCCACAAGATAGTGTGCTTCGTCCATGTGCACTTTGTTGCTTCTAAGCTAGATGGCTGCTTGTTTACTTTCAAGCCTTTAAGACCCCAGACACTCCATCTTTTGATAGCCGGGCACCATCAGCTTTCTTTACCACCTTTGCTTATGCACACATTTTGGGGGGGCCCATCACTGCCCTCTGGTGGTGGGATTAGGAGGCCCACCCTTGCTGCTGGATTTGAGCCTCCAACCCAGTGTGCTGCAGTCCCTCGCACAACCACTACGCCACCAGGCTCAGCCCGACCAGGGATTTTTTTATAGCAGAAGATATTGAAATAATTTTCTTCTGAAAGCTTTTGTGACTTGTATCCTGCAAGCTCATAGACTAGAATCCACAGATACTAACCAAATAGCATTTACTTCTTGTGCTGTTTTTTAAAACCCTCAGGGACTTCTCAGCATGGATATCAGTGGAGAATTTATTTACCTTTATTTTACATACCTTAAGGACACTCTCCCACCCCCTCCACCTCATTACCCTCCCTCAGGAGTTTATACACTGGGCTAGTAAAGTCAGTAGTTCTAATTCACCAACCACGTCAAGGGAGAAAGATGAGGCTTTCTGCTCCAGTAAAGGTCTACAGCCTTGCACACCCACAGGGCCATGTCCTTCTGTCCTAGAGAGTAGCTGAGCTGGAATTGACACGGTGGGAGCGAGTTGACTTTTGAGGTTATGCCCAATGGAATCTAGTGACAAGTCAATTAGAGAACACCCACAACCAGAAACTATTTGGTGCTGCACAACACACAAGCAAGACTCAGACAACACGTTCTTTATGCCAGCCACCGGAGAGAGCATTGTATGTACAAATTAACTTATTTAATCTTTGCTGTTACTATCCTCCTTTTGTAGACATGAGAACTGGGTTCAGTAACTGGCTCAAAGTCAAGGACTGTCTAGGAATGGTGTGTGAGTCCAGGTAGATGAGAGAAACAGATTTGTAGACATGCATATGGATATAAGGGAAAGGTTTATATACGAGAGGAATGGAACAATAAGAAAGCATCCCAACCCAGTCCAGTCCAAGGTCACAAGTCCGATAGTAGCCCATATGTCCGATACCAGTCTATAAAGTCTCCTTCTGACTCATGAAGCAAGTGCAGTAGAAACATCCCAGTGTTGGCAGGGGTCTCCCCATGGCTCCTCATTTCCAGGGCTCAGGGTCCATCAGCAGTAACCATTGGCAGTAGAAGCCTCTTAGTGCAGGCAAGGACCTCTCCGTGGCTTCTCTAGCCCCAGAGGTCTGGTTCCATCAGGGCAAGCTCATGTGGCTTCTCCTCCAGCTCCTCCAGGTTCCAGATCTCAGGATCTATCAGCATGCCACCATTTTGTCTTGTAGGTGGACCGAATCCAAGAGAGTAAGACAAGTCTCTCTTCTCCAGTTGGGAAATACTGTGAGTCTTCCCAGAAATCTCAGGAGAAAGCCATACCCACACAGAAGTCTCATTGGCTATCTCCAGATTGACAGGCTAGACTCCACCCCTACATTCCCAATCATGAAACTGACATCACATACATGACTGCCACAAATGGGAAGATAAATAAGGCCTGGGTTTGTTCTCATGAAATCAAATCTAGTGTTTTCATTGCTTTGCAAATGTATCCACAAAAGTCTTGGAGTTGATCTGCCACTGAGGCCATGGAACGGGGGCTCCTGGGGCTACCAGCACCCCTTCAATCATCCTGCGCCAAGGCCGAGGAGCAGCAGCCCACCAAGATAGAGTCACTGTACATGAACTGTTACTTCAATCGTGTAACACATCTCCTCTCCCCAAGACCTTCTGAGAAATAATCACGAGCCCTTTTTCTTGTGAACACTGTAATTGGAGCAATCCAGAGATCCAGTGGGCAGTCAGGATCCAGGAGCACGGAGGGCACTCCACTCTGACTGTCTGCGCCCAGGAGGATGTGATCAGAGAAGTGATGAATACTGATACAGCCACCACCAGGGAACCGGAACTGGATTTTCAAATTCCTGCTTTCAGTCAGAAGGGAGTACTGACCTCTACTGCAGGACTGACCATCCGTGCTACCTCTGGTCAGGAGCAGGTCCTGCCTATGCAAAGGGCCAGTGAAGAAACTATTGCTGAATGAGAGACTATGGGTTCACTGTGGAACTGAAGCAGCTAAAGCAAGTGGTCCCTCTGGTCAGTGATGACCCCTCAGGGAACAACTTTGTGGAAAGGCCATTTGTTCCCCCAGAAAGATGATGCCTCAGTGATGACATGCTCTAACAGACTTGAAAGCTGGAGGAGATGCTGGGACACCAGACTGAGATGCCAGAAGAGGATGGTACAGTCCTATACAAACTGCCTGGATTGCAAGGCTCTGACTCAGACCAATATGCAGCTGGTACAACTCTCTCACTTTAAGGGCATTATTACCATGTCTGACAACTATGAGAACACTGGGCCTAGGACCAAGGAGATGGAGTCTCAGGGCACCCAGCGTAGAGCCCTTGGGCACTAGGCTCACCCTTCGTGTCACAGACCCTTCTCATATGATCAGAGACTTCCTCAAGTCTGTGATGTGCAGTGTGGCAATCCCCGAGCTGGAATTGGAACTGGGAATGGCTCGGAGCAAGCTCACCACTCAGAAGGGGCTGCTGAAGGACATCTGGCAACTGAGCTGGCAAGTGAGAAACCTTTCACACTGGGTAACAATTTCAGTCCACCTAGGCAGAGGAACTGCTGGAGCTTAGCCCGATGCTGGACCAGATCACCCCGGTAACCCGAAGGCCCACTTGATTATGGATGATCCAGCAGGAAGGAGCTGCTTACAGAACATGTTCGTATCTCAAGATGACCCCAGGCGGCAGGGGGAGCATTGTAAGCACACATCTGAGCAGAATGAGGATTTGGGGATCAATGACATGAAGACAAAGGCCTTGGGACAGGTCTGGCCCTGCCGTGGTAGCAGTGGGAGGTTTGTGGACCAGCCTCCAGGACTTCAGAATTCTTTCTTATTATTCTAATAAGGTGTGGAGGGCCTGGTGTGAGTCCAGCATCCAGACACTTTTTATGAATAGTTTGTGATGGAAATATAAGCCTTTTGGGTCATTTGACTTTATTTTGGAAGTATTGAATCAGTCTATAAAGAAACTAGGGAGTGCACTGGGGACATGGCCTTACTGCATTCCTTACTGAGCAACACTGCTCTCTGTTTTCGTACAACTGTATCTTTTTCCTAGCTTGACCCCAGGGAATGGAAAAATATGGGCTACAGCCAGAAGTGGGGCTTGGGGGTTGGCTTTGGTAAATGAAATAACTGTCTTTGAAGAGGATGGTCCAACATGGGTGAAGAAATTATTAAAAGGAAGGCCTCCCTCATCTTTTCTCCCCTCTCATCTCCCCACCAAGGGGTAGGGGAAGAAAAAGGGAGGCACTGGGGTTCAGGGTACTTACCAACCCAAGGAAAGGGTATTGTTTATAACTCCACAGGAAATGGAGAGCAAGGGTAAACCTCCTACCAGCTGCCAGTCCACAAGGGCAATGTTCCTGAGCAGATCATCTCATTCCCAGAGAAGACGCACAGCAGGACTCTGATGGAGACATGACAGAGGACAGGGCTGCAGAGGACTGCCCTGAAGATGCAGTTTGCAGAGAACAGGTGGTTTGACCCGCCCACATGGGGGCAAACAAAAACAAACCAGTGATGGCAGAAAAGTCCCAAAGTCCCAAGTGTATTCTTCGGACTTGGCTGGGGGGTGGGGGGAGGTGAGTGGTGGACAATACTTGGCACCCACATGAGCTGGTTGGGGGTTCCTCACAAAGGGGCCACACTGAAAGTCTAAGGCATAAAGGGGGTCGGGGGCACAAGACCACTCCACCCAGGACTGTGGGAATAGCAAAGTGAACCTATGGGAAACTTGCCTTTTGGACACAAATGTCATGATGCCTCTCTGGTGGCTGTCTGTTTTGTTTTTTTAATCAAAAATCATTTTATTAGGAGCCTGTACATCATTTTTCCAATACATAAATAATTATACTGTGACAAGAACCCTCGCACGTCCGCTGCCGTCATCATTCTCCAACCATCCGCCCTTTCCCCCAGCCCCTGGTGTCGGTTCCTCCAACCCCTCCCCTGTTCCCCTGCTCTCTCTTCCCCATCCACCCTCAATACTTTATAAATTATTATTATTCTGTCATGTTACCCTGGCCAAAACCTCCCTCAGCCCACTCCCCCATGCCTGTCCTCCAGATAGGTCATATGTAGATCCTTGCAGCTGGTTCCGTCTCTATCCCATCTTCTCTCCACCCATCCAGTAGTTTCATTCTAACCACCAGCCCGAGGGGGCTCATCCATCCTGATTTCCCCATATCTTCAGCCCCCCTCTCCACTAGTGTACCTTCTCCAGTCCATCCGGATGTGCAAGGTAGAGTTGGGATCATGATGGTCTGTTTTGTTTTTTATCTATTATTATTATTATTGCTTTGTGTTGGTTTTGGGTGTCGATCTATACAAGACATGCATGGGCAGTCTTTCAGAAACAGCAGTTGTACTGATGGTTCCTGTGGAGGTGGGGCATAGGTATGGGAGAGGTGGAGAGGTGAATGGGGAAGCCAACAAGGACAGGCACAGGGAAATAGTAAGGGTTCTAACATGGACCACGAGGAGGGTGTAGCTTTTCTGAGCGTGTTTGATCAAGTGAATTGTATGTGGAGGAATTAATGAGAGACAAATAAAAGGCAAATATAATAGTGGAGTAGGAGGAAAAAACAAAACCATACACAAACACACACATATGAATGTGTGTATTTATTTATATATGCATATATGTAAATGTAACAGGGAAACAGATGGATTTTGTTTCTTACTTAAATCTTACCTCAGTACAAGAATGGTTTTTTCTAATAAAGTGGCATTGTTTGAGGGGGTACCTCCCAAATATGGTAAAAGATCCACTAGGCAGAGTTTTCCCAGTATGTGTTTTTGCCCAGTCAGAGAGCATCGAGCAACTCACTTTGAGCTAGTGCACTCAGTGGCATTGTCTGGGAAGGTTCTCACTGATAACAGTGATTTTTTTTCCCCCTAAAAACAGTTTTGGTAATGACTAATTTTTTTGGGGGGGAGGCATCACTGTCCTCTGGTGGTCGTGGGAGCTACCCAGGGCTGCTCCTGAGAGCCACCGCTGGACTTGAACCTCCAAGCCCACTGGCCGCAGTCCCGCACTCCACCACTTACGCCACCGGGGCTCAGCCCAGTAATGACCAATTTAAGAGAACAACATGTGGCTGTGAAATTTTTTAGATTTTTATTTATTTATTTTTTTGAAAATTTGTTTTCTGATTGGGGGAAAATGCCATAGAAACTTCTGTGATGTTGAACTCAATTTACAAGGATAGCACTATGTGAAAAACTCAAGTGCACAAGTGGTCTTCTCATTTCAAAAAAGGTGAAATGTTGATTGATGACAAACCTTGTTCTGGACATTTGTCAACTTTCCAAACAGATGAAAATGTTGACAAAATTCACGCAGCTGTGCTCAAAGATTGATGACAGACCACTGCAGAGATGGGGAAGTACTCTGGACTCATATCTTGGAGCTCTGTTCAGCAAATTTTAAGGGAATCTTTGGGAATGAGAAAGATCACTGCAAAATTTATGCCTTGCTTTGGGTTCTGATTGACCAGAGAAGAGTTTTGACTAGAAAGAATAGTTCCAAAGCAACCCAGACTTTCCCCCCAAATGTCATTACTGGTGATAAGACATGGTGCTATTTATGTGACCCCCAAAAGCAAACATCAATCAAGCCTTTTGAAGATGCTGATGTTACTTCCCCCCCCCCCAAAAAAAAAAAAAAACTCATCAAATGAAATCAAAGATCAAGATGCTGCTTATTTGTTTTGGTTTTTTTTTGATGGGGGCATAGTGCATTTGGATTTTGTTCACCAGGTCAGATTTAATCAAGCTTTCTGTTTAGAGGTTCTGAAAAGATTGCATACCAGTGTGCAACAAAAAAGATCTGGTTTGTGGCAGATAGGGCCCTGGTTTTGTCACCACGACAATGTACCTGCTCCCATCTATCTCAGTGCGCCAGCATGAAAACAAAAAACAGCATGCCTCTCTTGCCCGACACACCTTACTCATCCGACCTTGCTCCATGAGACTTCTTTGTGTTTCTTCAAATGAAGAGAGACATGAAAGGTCAGCAATTTGATGACTTAGAGGAGGTGACGAAAAATAATAGGGAGGTGCTCTCAGTCATAGAAACCGATGAGTGAAAATTTTTTCCACAAATGGAATCACAGATTTGACAAGTATATTAAGTGTAATGGACTTCAAAGATGATAAGGTTGTTTTGTAAAAAAAGAAAATTAAGGGCTGAGCCCCGGTGGCGTAGTGGTTGTGCGCGGGACTGCGGCCCACTGGGATGGAGGTTCGACTCCAGCTCCACGGAGCAAAGGCTAGGCCTCCTACTCCCACCACCTGAGGGCAGTGATGTCCAAAGGAAAAAAAAAAAAGAAAAAATTAAATATATCGCTTTGAAAAAGGTCCTTGGTGGTGGAGGGGGGGCAGTGCCCCTCATATTCAGAGACTAGCAACAGCAGAAAGCCAAGCTTTTATTCTTCCAGGTCCAAAAGAAGAAAGGAGGAGGCTTTGATGAAAACCTTAGACAGTCTTTGGGGCTGAGCCCCAGTGGCGTAGTGGTCGAGTGCAGGACTGCGACCCATTGGCTTGGTGGTTCAAATTCAACAACAGCTTTCCAGGAGCAAGGCTGGGTCTCCCACTCCCACCAGAGGACAGAGATGCTCCCTCCCCCCCAAAACAGAAAGAAAACCTTGGACAGCATACAGGAATTGGCTGGTAGGGACTGTTCCATTAGGGAAGAGGCCGGCAAACTGCGGCCCGTGAGCCCTATGTGACTCAGTGTGAATGTGTAGCTTTGAAGTAACATTGAAAACATGTGAAGGTTACTATTTCAGATCACGGTGATTCCATTTGGTTGGAAACACACATTGAAGGCACTTGATTGATTTTAAAGTTGTTATAAGGGACAGAATTGGCTCTTTGGTCTCAAGAGTTTGCCCACCCCTGCATATGGGAATGTCATTGCTATGGGTATCCATAGTTTAGCAAAGAGAGAGTGAGGAGGAAAAACTGGTCTTTCTCTCCTTCTGCCTTCCAGTCTTTGAGATTGTCTTCTATTGACTGAACTCCATCAGAAGCCAGAGAGCAGGGTCAACACAGTGGAAGTCATCCTGAGGAGCATAGAATAGGGGAAGGTTGGAGATTAATTATGGAGGAGTAGACAATATTCAGGGAGCCCTGGTTGAAAGGTCAGCAATTCAAAACCACAGCCACATTGTGGAAGAACACAGGGCTTTCTATTCCCATAAAAGGATTGTCTTGGAAACTCGTAGGGTCCCTATGAGTTGGCATCGATTTGATTGCATTTAGTTTGGCATACCTGTTTTCCTTTGTTCACATATATATGTAACTTATTTTGTTATTATTGAGAATATACATATACCAATTGAATAGCTCTTATGTGCACCATTTAATGATGTTGACTGCCTTCTTGGAGTTGTGTAATCATTTCCACCATCCATTTCTGAGTTGTTCCTCCCATTCTCTGCCTCTTAAGGTTCCCATCTGATTTCTAAGTTGATGCTGACAATCTTATCCCATAGAGATAGCTCATAAAAGAACTTAATGCTTAAGACAGGATTTTTCTCCTTCTCCTCCCCCTTCTTCCTCTTCCTGTCTAACACAGCAGATGTAGTAAGTTATTCAGTTTTCAGGATAGATTACTTAAGGCATATTTGTGGTTTAAGATTTTGTGATCATTTTAGCGTAATAGTATCAGGTGTTCATCCAACGTCCATGACACCAGAAAAATCAGCTTCATGAGATTCTGACATTCTGTTCTATATTTCTCCTCTTTTGATCAGGGTTATTCTGTAGTATTGTTGATCAAAATATTTACACTCATTGCCAGGCATCCTCTAGTTCTGGCCTCATGACAAAGGAGGGAATTGGCCACTTATTGCATCTCCTCCTTTTTCTCTCCTTGTTTCCCTGTTTTTCTAGGTAAATAGAGTTCAATTGTTGTGCCTTGGATGTACTTAATTTTTTTACTATAGACATTCTACAGTGGCATTTTATTTTTTACTGTAATATGTCTTTTTTTTCAATGTACCCTCTACTTTTTGGGAAAAAAAGTTACATGCATTTAACAATTTTTTTTGCCATTGGAAGACATGCCAGTCTGACCACAAAATTTAACCAGTAACTTCATGATGCATTGCTTTGGAGTCATCACAATCCAGACTTTGATCCTTGGCTTTGCGGGTTCAAATGTGATTTTCATTAATGTACCCCTGAAAGAGTCAGTCTTTGAAAATGGATTCTCAACCAACCAAGGGATTCTCAACCAACAAAGCAGCCAGAACACCTCTTCTCTTTTTTATGACTACGAAAGGACCCAGGCATGTGTAACTATCATGCCAGCATCTTGCTCTTCACCATTTCTGATATTTGGACTTACCATCCTGAGCAGTATCTTCTAACCGTCAGGACACCTGGGTCATCAAAACAGGTTGCTTGTTGAGTGCTGAGTCAGAGTAAAGTGAAGTTTAGGACAGGGAAAGTTCATCTAGTTATGAAACAGTTTTCTTCAATGAAGTGCAGCCATCTGTCCACCAGATTCACTTTCTCTGCTGTAGCTATGACTGGAGGGATAAACACTATAAATTGTTGATTTTCTGGCTCTCGTTTGTTTTCACAGTATCCCCTATTTTTTCTTGTAAAATCACCCATATTTTTGAAAACATACATGCATCAGACGGTACAGTCTTGGCCAGGAAATGGAGTGCCGGTAAAGTAATAAACAATACTTCCGCAGCTCAGCTCTCCCACTTGCCCTCTATAGAGGTGCCCTGACTTATTATAAAACTGCTGCTCTCTCTTCTGAGAGGGCACAAGAAAGTATTTAGATATGCTGATGAATAAATTCTTTCAACTTTCATCAACCTCTACTTCCTCAGAACTGTCATCCACAACAAAGGCATCTATGCTAAGATTGGTGTCACTTGTTCAAAAGTTGCCTCCCATGGCCTCTAAATTAGTTGGTGCCTTCTATCTAGGTCAGTGATTCTCAACTTTCTTAAGGCTGCAGCCCCTTAATACCGTTCCTCATGTTGTGGTGACCCCCAACCATAAAATTATTTTCATTACTACTTCATAGCTATAATTTTGCTACTGTTATGAATTGAGCAGCCCCTGTGAAAGGGTCATTTGACCCTCAAAGGTGTTACAACCCCTAGGTTGAGAACTGCTGATCTAGGTCAAAGTTATGTTGAAGATTATGTTGAGACCATCATGTAAGATCTTGATGCTGCTCTCAAAGTTGACATCTTGTGCTGGTGCTTCTCTGAATTGCCATCTCCTGTTATGCTTCCTGTACAAGCTGTACGGAGTCGATGCTGTACTCCAAGGGATTGAAGTGAGTCGCCAACCTCCATGTCCATGTCACACTTCTACACTGGTCCCAAAGCAGCAGCACTCTATGCTTCTAGCACTGCACACAGAAACCTATGTGTCCAAGCCTGTCAAGGGTTGACATGAATTCAAGGCGTCTGGGTCAGAGAACAAATTCAAGTGTCCAGACATAGAAAGTTCCCTTCATAGCAAAGACAATGTATTATTATTGAAGAAAATGCCCCTAACCTAGGTTTTTAAAAATATTTTCTTAAAAATGAGTTATTTCCTAGCAAACTCCTTGGTTCTTTAAGCAAACAGTAAGATATATATGAAGAAGATAGAGTCAGACTTTAGTCTTAGCTGGAATCACCTGGTTCTCTATCGCCAAACCTAACAGAAACATGTAGATTTTGCTATAGTCAATTTTAAAGAGAACATTTCAGGGGACTTGTATATTATAATCACATCCATTAAGTCAGATTTGCTGTGGAAACATTTTCTTTCCATTACAATCTGCCTTTGCAATAATATTTTAATTTTCTTCTATTTTAAATTGATATTTCAATTATTATCATGATGTTATATAGGTTTCACAATTTCTTTCAAAAACTGTCTACTCCTTCGTCAAAAAGGATGCTTGCTCTCTGTCTGAGTTATCTAGTGCTGCTATAAAAGAAACACTAAAAATAGATGATCTTTACAGAGAGAAACTTATTCTCTTACAATTTAGGAGGCAAAAGTTTGAATGAAGTATCCCAGCTCGAAGGGAAAGCTTTCTCTCTATGTCTGGTCTGGGAAAAGGGAATTGTCTTTTTTCAGCATTGGTGGACCCCGAGGTCTTCAGAGACTTCCATGGGCCATGGCATCAATCTTCTCATGGCTCTAGGAGATTCTCAACACAGGAAACTTGGATCCAAAGGACATGCTCTGCACTTGACTTTCCTTTGCGATGACTTTCAGGTCTCTCTTTTTTATGCTCACTTCTTTTTTTTCTCTTCTCTCTTGGAAGGTAAAAAGAGATGCAGAGTAACTCTCCTTAAACCACATCAGGGTTGTGACCTGATTACACTTTACATGATTGCACTTTAACCCCTTAACAATTGATTGGCTGACAATATAAGATCAGATCACATCGTGGGGAATTATTACAGTATTACATAACTGCCAAATCACATCATTACATAACTACTAAACCATTGAGAATTGTCACTCGGCCCAGCTGACACACATATTTTGTGTGTAGGGAAGACAAAATTTAATCCATGGCATTCAAATTTTGTCCCTCCAAATTCATGTCCTCCTAATATGCAAAACATTTTCACCTCATTATATTGTTCCCAAAATATTATATTGACTTAAAACTCACATTGCATCATGAGGAAAAACTCCTCTTCTTTGGTTAACCTAGAATACAAATTACCTGTTTCCAAAGCAGCATGATGGACACAAGTGGAAGAAATTTGAGGTAAGGAGAAATAATAGGCATCAAGAAAGTGAAAAACCAGCAGAACCATTTGGATGGGCTCTCAAAACTTGAAAATAATCCTCTGTTCTTTGAGATTAATGTGCCTGAGCTTTGTTTTCAGGATGGCTGGAACCCTCAGCTTTAGGGGCACCTTATAACCCAACTGAGTGACATTTCACACTATTGGCCTCAGCAAGGGTCTGTTCTTCTGCCCCTTGGGCATGGAAGAAGCACTCCCACAGCTTTGGTCAGGGACTTTGGCCCCAAACCCCTGGCCCTCAGTGCCATGGTACAAAACCAAATTGGTGGATCTCTGACCCTTTGAAACTTAGGAGGTCATAGTCCCACCCTTTGAGACCCAATAGGTTGTGGTTACACCCTTTGAGATTCAAGAGTCTGTGACCCTGTTATTAGAGATGGAGCACCTCTGGTTCCCATGTCCCTTATTTTTATAGCTCCTGCTTTCAGGTCCATTGGCTTGTCATTCCCGACTGGCCTGACCTGATTTCTGCCTTGCTTGGGCAAGTAGCTCATGTCTCTTTAGTTCTGTTGACATGTGCCTGAAAGCACCCTACTTCACCAGAAAGTCTCTTGCCCAAAGGTATTCAGCACTCTTGTGTGTGCCACGCTGTGCTAGTTTACTGGTTCTGTTGTCAGCATTTCTCTGCTATTGCATTTCCCCATCTCTGCTGTATCCGATGTTAAGGCTGACATCATTTCATTCTGAGTCTAATTAGAATTGTGTTTGACAGCCATAATGCCACTATCAGGCTCTATCTTTAGCTAGTTGTGCTGTGGTGACTTGAGTCTTGCTGTGATGTGGAAGCTTTTCTAATGAGGTTCCAACTACCAGCAGGGTCATCAATTAGTGAACAAGTTTCGCCAGAGCTTCCAAATTAAGAACAAGATAGGATGAAGGAATAGGCTGTCCACTTTGGAGGGATGAGTCATTGAAAACACTAAGAATACACCAAATGATGGAAAGCTACTATAAATATAAAACGTAGTCTTAGTTGCTGAAGCACAAGCTAGCCTATGTTAATTAAAATACAACTCAAAAAAAATTAAGCATTCAATAAGTGAGGACAGTAGTGTTTTGCAAAATTCTATTATGCAACCCCCAACTTTGTTTCTATCACAAGGGCCATAAACAGCACATTTTCTGATATTGTGTCAGATGAGTTCTTCAGGTTGGAAGCAGGCAATATACAACTGGGTAAGAGCTACACCCTCAAAATAGAATTGACCTTGAACATGTGGATAGAATAAAACATTTGGAATCTTCATTGACTGCTGGGACAGTGGAACTAGGGGAGAATGACTCAAAGTGAGAAGGACTAGTAGCAAACATCTATTAGCTTCAGTTAGAATATGGAATGTGTGAAGTATGACTATGGGAAAATTGGAAGTTTTCATGAATAAAGTAGAATTCATAAGAGTTGATATCCTAGATATTGGTGAGCCCAAATGCACTAGCATTGTCTAATTTGAAGATCACATGATTTACCCTGCTGAGATGGACAAATTCAAGAAAAATGGCATTGCATTTGTTGCCCAAAAAAATCCATTTCAACATCTATCTTGACATACCATGTTGTCTATGATAGGAAAATATTTATACACCTCCAAGGGAGAGTACTTAACCACTGTTATTCAAATTTGCCACCAACCATTGAAAGCTAGTGATAAAGAAACCGAAGGCTCCTACCAACATCTTCAGTGTGAAAAGAATCAAACATGGAATCAAGACACATTGTTCATCACTGGCAATTGGAGTGCAAAGGTTGGAAACAAATTGGAAAGAACAGTAGGTGAAATTATGGCACTGATCATACAAATGTACCTGGAGATTGCATAATACAAAACACTACCATTTCTGTATTAATTATGATATACTAAATTATGCTTCAGCAACCTAAAATATTCATCATTGTTATAGTTGATCCCATGGGTGCAGCCACTGTTGTAATACATCTTCTTGAGGACTTTCTTTTCATTGACCCTCTATTCGATGCCCTTCTTCAGGGATGGTCTCTACTGTTAACAAATTACCAGGCAACTAACTCGTAACACAAACTGTAATGGGCCAGTGAAAATCAAGATATTTATGGAAAAGTCACTTACTTAATTGTGATGTTTGGGGTACTGGACATTGTGGATATGTACCCTATTTTTTCCATTTTGAATAACCACAATGCAAGCTCTTCAAAGACGATACTACAGAATAGAAAGTATATCAGTATATGTCACAAGGTATTAACCTCACTAAGATTGTATGAGTTTTTCCTATTTTAGCAAAAATTGAGATTAGGAAATGCTTTATTTTCTTAGATTCAGTTCTTACTGGGATAATTAATTTGCTTGAATTATGAAAATGGACTTGCTCTGCACAAGATTCTTTAGTTGTTACACATTTTCTAAGGCTTCTTCCAAGAGTCAAAAGTGAGGCCAAAGTAAATAAAGTGACTTTTGTTCCAATTGGCATCCTATTGTAGGAGAGACTAATTGAAAATTGAAAAGCATGTGACTTTTCTTCTTGATGAAAAACGTGTAAGTTGTTTTATTTTGTTTAAAATGGCATGGGTAGATCTCATTTGTAAAAAGTACCACAATGTGGTTTATCATTGAGGAGAGACTACTACGAACTCCCATATTCTACTTCCCCTTTCTTTCCAATGCTTATAAGTTGTTGGTGCTATGGATCCTGTTCTGACCCATAGTGACCATACGTGCAATAGAATGAAACACTGCCGAGCCCAGTGGTGTCCTAACAATTGTTGTTGTTAGAGCCCATTGTTGTAGCCACTGTGTAAATTAATCTCACTGATGGCCTTCTTTTTTCCTGAAGCTCTACATTTCAATAGAAACCCAATTTTCAGTTTATCATCATACATTAGTTTTGGCAATTAAGTAATGAAATGGCTCGAATATGAACTATGATATATAAATTGAAATATTGTATAGAAATCACCTGAGTGGTTCAAATGCTTGTATCTTTTCTTAATTTTCTTGTGGGGACCAGGAATATGTGGAGTGGAGCTTCAATTCCCATAGTGGATTATAAGAATGTGGGCAAGCATGAAAGTGAAAATAACTCATACAACCATTAAGTTGTCATATGAATCTTAACTCCCTACCTCTAATTTTATGTGAGAGGGAAAGAGATATTTTGGTCTCTCAAGTCACTCTTTCTTGACCTTTCTTACATAAGGCAAATCTAATCATAGCTGATGTAAATGCTGAGGTCAATATCTATGCCTAGAAATAAAAAATTGCCTTATAATCATTTAAAATTTTTAATTTATTTTCATTATAGTGCTTAGGGCAGAAAGACATCTGCTTTGAAAAAAAAGTTCATGAGATTTATATGTAAAAACCACCACTTGCCTGTCAGCTTGTCAAATTGTGTTGGCTTTCATGTTGCTGTCACGCTGGAAGCTATGCATTGGTGTTGTAGCAATTGTGTCAGTTAATCTCATAGATGGGCTTCCTCTTGTTCGCTCAAGCTCTACTTCTCTCAACAGACTCTCAAACACTGGTATTTCAAATACCAGTTGGGTCACCCATGGTGGGCAAATGTCAATGGATTTCCCAAACAAAAACAGCTTAGGAAAAAGGAATAGGTTGTCTGTTTCTGAGAAATTAGTCACTGCAAAACTTATGAATAACAATGTCTGATATTATGTTGGAAGATGAACCCCTCAATTTAGAAGGCAGGCACTCAAAATATAACTGGGGAAGGGTAGAATTAACCTTAGAAATTTGAATGTGCTAAAACTTTTAGCATCTTCATTTTTTGATGAGATATATGACTCAAAATTAGAAGAAACACCTGCAATCACACATTAATAATTGGAACATGGAATATACAAAGTATAACTCTGGGAAAATTGGAAGTGATCAAATCAATACATCATCTTTTGTATTCTGGAAATAAATGAGCTGAGATGGACCGGTATTGACCATTTTGGCCAGAATAATCATATGATTAACTAGGTGAAAGTGGCAAATTCAGGAGGAATGGTGTAACATTCTTTGTCAAAAAGAGCATTGACTTATAATGCTGCCTATGATAGGATGCTGTCCATAAGCCTACAAGAAAGACCAATCCATGCAATTAATATTCCAATATTTGCATTAGCCAATAATGAAGAAAATAAAGAATTCTAGCATCTTCTTTAGTTTGAAATGGCTCAGACATGTAATCAAAATATACATGCATTGATAATTACCAGTGATTGAAATTCAAATGTTAGAACAAAGAGGAAGGACCAGATGATGGGGGAGAGGAGAGGAGGAAGGACCAATAGTTGGAGAATATGCTATATTAGTATCATATTTATCATAAATATATATTTCTAGGAACTATACACTTGAATATGGCCAGATGGAATACACAAGAATCAAATTGACTTCATTTGTGAGAAGACACATCATGGAGAAGCTCAATATCATGACCCAAAACAAGACAAGCAGTTTGCTGTGGGGCAGAACATCAATTGCTCACATAGAAGTTCAGGGAAGGTGAAGAAAATGAAAATAAGCCCACAAGAGCCAAGATAAGACTTTGAGTAAATCCCATCTAACTTGTAAGACCATAATAAGAATAGACTTGACTCATTGAACACTAATGACAGAAGACCTAATGAACTGTGGGATAATATCAAGAACATCATGTAGAAAGAGGATAAAGGATTAAAAAAAAAGAGAATAAAGAATGAAAAGACCAAATTGGATGTCAAAAGAGGTTTTGAAACTGTGTTAGGCTGGGTGGATGACAGAAACAAATTCACAGACTCTCATATATGTGTAATAGAGAACTTTATATCAAAGAGTAATTGTATATTAGGAAAACACTCCAACCGAGTTCAGACCAAATACCTAAGCCCATATGTCCTATACCAATCGATAAATTCCTTTCAGATTCACGCAAAACATGCAATGATGCAGAAGGCAGGAAGATCACAGAGCAGTGGGTGGAAAGTCTTGTGGGCCCAGTGGCAGTGGAAATATGTCAGCACTGGTAGGGGTTTCCACGTGGCTCCCCCAGTTCTGGGGCTCTAGTGTAACTCCATGTGTCATGTGAACAAGGAGGTGAAGCAGACAGTGTGTCTGTATCTGGCATCCAGTGAGCTACTTATCTCCTTGGCATCTCCAAATGAGGTCATCAAGTTGCCACCTGATTGATGTCACCCCTTTTCAAGTTGACAGGAGATTATGTAACTTCCACAGACACTTATTGTAACAGTAGAGTCGCTAAGGCAAATGGCAGAACTGACGAAGTCAAAGAGCTGAACAGAAAATTTCAAAATGCAGCTGGAAAAGACAAAGTGAAACATGGACATGAAGTAGGCAAAGGTCGAGCCTTAGAAAACTAAAAGGAAAGGACGTGGTCAGATATCTCAAGCTGAAAGAAAGAATATGAAAAAATTCAAGCCTTGGGTTATAATTTTGAAGAATTTCATGGGCAAGATATTGAACGATGCAGAACACATCCAAGAAGAGGAAATAAATATGCAGAATGTCACTTTCCCAAAAATAATGGGTTGGGGTTCAATCATTTCAAGAGGTAGCATGTGATCAAGAACTGAAAATTTTCAAGGCACTGAAGGCATTAGTGGAAAACAAGCCTCCAGGAATTGACCAAATACCTAGTGGAATGTTTCAGCAACCTGGTGCAGCTCAAGAGGCATTCACCAATTGATGCGAAGAAGGTTGGAAGACAGCTATCTAGTCAACTGACTGCAACAGATCTGTATGTGTGACCATTTCAAAGAAAGGCAACCCAACAAAATGTGGAAATTATTTATCAATATCATTAAATCATATGCAAGTAAAACTTTGAGTTAGATCACCCAAGAATGGTTGCAGCAGTACTGGAACAGGAAGGTGCCAGAAATGAATGCCAGCTTCAGAAGAAGGTGTAGAAGGAGAGACATCATAGCTGAGATCTGATGGATCTTGACTGAAAAAAGAGAATACCACAAACATGTGTACCGTGTGTTCTTGACTTTGCAAAGGCTTTTGACTGTGTGAATCATAACAAACTATGGATGTCATAGCAACCATTGTGAAGAAAATGAATTTTTAAAAGTATTTTGAAGAGAACTGAAATAAATTACATTGACTATCCCATCAAGAGAACTTAATTTGTTTCAGAAGATATTCTGGATAAGCCAGTTGAGAAAAAAACAAAGATTTAAAGAAGGCCCTTGTATTGACAGAACTTCGCCGTATAGGGCAAAGGAAATGCATTCCCCCCCCCCCCACCAATTGTGCTAAGAGAAATGGAAAAAGCAAGGTGAGGTGGATTTAGAGAAAGGATAGAACTGGGCTTACATATGTTGCCCAAGTTTGGGCTAGTCATCATGTCTAACTTTTTATTTAAACTTAAAAATTAGCCCATAGAATTTGTGGCACAGGTAAAATTTAACATGTGTCTCCTACTTGGAAGTTGAAGTAGATAATGTTTAGAAGCACATACAATTCTTATCACTACCTTCATGAACTGTAATGAAATGACTAAATATGTTTTTGAGTACTTGATTACTTAGGTGAAGGTTTATTTGTGAATATAGCTGAACCGTCTCTGAAGTCTCCAAGAAAGTGTTTTTCTAGGCCAGTAGAATTTTGGAAACAAGATCAAATAGATTTTATTGCCAAAATGAAACTCCATATGAATAGAATCACACACAAAAAGGAAAAAATGGAAAGTGAATGACACAGTCTACGGCTAGTCGCATCGACACTTGAACCAATAATGATAATGTTGTGAAGCATAATACTGGAAATACATGTGGTTTTTGTGAGTCAAGACTAATTTGAATACTGTGTGTATGCACTTTTCTCATGCCTTCTGACATAAACATTTTATTTTATGTTTTAAAAAGTCCTTAGGTGGTAAAAACTATGCATTTCACCTCAAGGCTGGTTGCTCAAAGAACGATGGGAACTATGGGAAAGGTTTGATGAGCTGCTTCCATACAACTTACCCCCATGAAAACCCTAGAGAGTGGCTTTCCTCTCTAACACACGGAGTTGCCACGAGGCAGAACTGACGTGGTGACAAGTTTTTTTTTTTTTTTGTTTCCTGACTTCAATGAATGCAGTTATGAATTTAGTCAACTTTTTCAGTTGATTTCACAATGACACAGAAACAGACTTTTGATAAAAATCAGCTTATGCCTTTTAAATCCAACAGTTTAGTCATTAGCATGTTTATGTCACTCTGCCAAGAGTTTAATCATTGGGCTTATTAAATGCCAAATTTGAGGACAAAGTAATTTATGATCATTTATCATAAGATATAAGTGCTCCAATATTTAATTAATAAATGATATATGAAAGAAGACATCAAAAATACATATCATGTGTAACTAACTAGCTTAATTATTAACCTCAAATCACTTCTTTCTATCCTCTAGAAATTTCTGTCCCATAGGCCTGCCTTTAGATTTAAAAAGAAAAGAAAAAGACAAAAAAAACAAGTCTTGGCACTGGATTGGGGAGAAAACCCAGAGGGTTAATGATGCTTGCAGGCTCTCGACTGTCTTTGGTAGCATCTTGTTCTGAATACCTTCTGCAGGAGAGCTCTTCTCTCAGTTCTGTCTGGTCTAGATCTCTCTATCATCCTCATGGTTTTGACATGTTTGCCAAAAAGAGAGGAAGACTCTGTTTTTCTGTCACTCTATGACTGTTGGGGGCATTTTAATGTCTTCTGTAATGTTTACAACTATAATTTCAGAAGATGGACCCAATACAGTGAAAAGTTTGTCAGAGAACTCCAAGATTTTAAATGAAAGGTATTTGAAAAATCTAAAAAAGGTCTATCTTTAAGAACAATTGAAAATAGTTACAAGATATGAGATAAGAGTTGCAATATTAATGATTTTCCCTCTTAAAGTTGTTAATTCCTTATTATTAGGAAATTAACTATAATAGTTAAGTTCTGGGTCAACTTGACCTGGCCAGGATTCTTAGTATTTTGGTAGTAACTCCCCCCCCCCACCCCACCCCATGAAGTGATCTAGTGCAACTGAATCAACTTCATGATGGGCTCTACCAAGAAATAATTAACTGCAAGCAACAGCAGTTGTGGTGGATTCCAAACTCCTTGATCAGGTCATACCCTTGATGCAATCAGAAGAAAGACTCCTCAGGGCTGTGGCCTGTTCCTTTTCACAGACTCTATGGGAAAGCTTATCCCTTCTGTTGAGTCTGGATTGTACATTTGGTTGATGGTCCTCTGCATATTGCCAGCTGATCCTAGGAGTTATCAGCATACTATCATCCTTGAGTTCATTCAACTTTGCGTCCATTTATCTATAGTCTTGCTGCTTCCTGATTCACCAAGCCCCTCAGCTACATGAGTCAAGAAAAGAAGTCTCCATCACATCCTCTGATCCAAAAACTTGAACCAGACTGGATTCACCCACTTCTGCAACTATGTGAGCCATTTTTTGATATGATTTTGCTTCTCTAGAGAACCCAGCCTATCATACCATGTGAGGGTGTGTTGTCTACAGAAACAAACCAATGACTTTTTCATTTACAAGAAAGAACTGTATATGAAGAAGCAACTTTACATAAAGAAGGCACCCCAGAGCCCAATATAAGTACATAGGTCTATTGCTACCTGGCCTTCTTCAGGCTCATGTAGCTGTAGGCTAATGTCACAGAAAGGTGATGACATGGAGATCACAGGCCAGTGAGTGCAGAATCACATGGATCCAAGGTTAGTAGAAGGATGGAAGGGCATCAACAGAAATCAGGATCAGGTGTTCTGCATGAGGTTGACTATGGAAGCAGACTAGAAGTTCCAACTCAGAAAGGAATTGTCTCTATTCAATCTTTCTCTTCTACAAAGAGAGGTATCATCAAGCTATCATTTGATTGACAGGTTTGACTCCACTCCTACCCATGAATGACTAGTTGAAATGGTCCCTAACCATTCATGACACTTAATAACAGAATTGTTTTTATTAGATGCCATAAGTTGGTTCTGATTCATGGTGACTTTGTGTATAACAGAACAAAACACAGCTTAGTCTTAGTCCCTCCTCATTTCCTCCTCATAATAATTGTCATGCTTGAACCTATTATTACAGCCACTGTATCAATCCATCTCCTTGAGTATCTTCCTTCTCCCCCACCCCCAACTTATCATTTACCTTACCAAGCATGAAGTCTTTCTCAAGAAAATTGTTCCTCCTGACAACACATCCAAAGTACATGAGGTGATGTCTAGCCTCACTTTTAAGGAGCTTCCGCTTGTACTTCTGGAACTATCTTGGTCATTTCCTAATCTACGGTCTGGAACTTTCTTTCTTGGAATTGCTGTCTTCATGTTTTTACTAGGTGCTGTCTAGTCAGTTTGGAGTCCTCGTGGCCTATGTACCCCAGAACAAAACACTGCCCAGTCCTGTGCCATCCTCACAAGTTTGCATAGGTGCGAGCACATTGTTGCAGCCCCTGTGCCAATCCGCTTGTCGAGGGTTTTCCTCTTTCCCATTGCTGCTCTGCTCTGTTGAGCATGATGTCCTTCTCTAGGTCTCTCCAGATAACACACCCCAAGTACCTGAGATTAAGTCTCCCCATTCTTGCTTCTAAGCATTCAGGTTGTACTTCTTCCAAGGCTACTACTTCTTCTTTATTGGCAGGTATCAGCATGGTATTTATTGTTCCCATAAGATTCATCAAGGTTATTGCTTTCTTTCCCCCATATTACAAATAAAGAACCATGAAATACCATGGGTGGGATGTTTTACAAACATACTGAAACCCCATCCCCTTCCGTCTGCTTCACTTATTTCTGATAGTACAGGGAAAATTTAGCACATGCCTTTAGACAAGTTCTTCTTACAAAAGGTTGTTCCATAGTTGGATATTTCTCTACTGTGTACACAATTATTCTTCCACCACAGGAAGGCTGCTTCTTAACTTCTCATTTACTGATGATGAACAGTACAATCCTGATTGTAACAGAAAAGTTGAAAGATTCCTCAGTAATTGCAGTTGAATGCAGTACATTAGTAATGGCTCTTACACCCAGGGCCAGGAATGTACAAATGTCTTTTTATTCAAAAGTACAAAATAAATTATCTGTAGGCATGAACAATGACAAGAGTCAAACCATTATATACTGTCAACTGAAACCAGTAACTGATGATCCTAGCAATTTTCTTAAAATAGCAGCAATGATTGATGTATAGCACCCTGGGGAGTGGTGAAAAACAGAAATGTGGATGAAGGGAGACAGTGGACAGTGTAAGATATGAAAATAATAATACTTTAGTGTAGGATATGAAATAATAATAATAATAACTTATCAGGGGCCCACGAAGGTGGGAGGTGGGGAGGGAGGGAAAAAAAGAGGAGCTGATACCAAGGGCTCAAGCAGAAAGAGAATGTTTTGAAAATGATGATGGCAACATATATACAAATGTGTTTGTTACAATTGATGAATGGATTGTTATAAGAACTGTAAGAGCCCCTAATAAAAGTGATTTAATAATAACACTAATAAAAACAGCAGCTAGTCTTTTCTTCTCTTGAACTGGCTTCTCAGAAGTTCTTGGTGAGGAACACTGCCTAGAGCTTCCTGTCACAGTTCATGAAGAAATAGCAGAGCACTACTGTAAGACTGAGGACACACAGCCTCTCGTGCCCCCATCCATTCCACCCATCCACCCATGCCAGGTTCCTTCTCTTCTTTAGGGATTTCTGTGACTACAACTCCTGTTGAGGTCAACAGAGAGGCTACTCCAGCTGCATCCAACAAAGCAGTTCTTAGAACCTTGGCTGGATCAATGATTCCCTTTTCTACCATATTCACAAAATCTCCAATCAGGGCATCATAACCAACTTCAGAGGAATTCTGAGTAATTTTCCCAGCTATCAATGATCACTCAACACCTGCATTCTTAGAAATGGTCATTGCAGGAATTTTGAGTGTCCTTTTAATAATCTTGATACTAAGTTTTTTATCTTTATTTCCTGGAATAAATGAATCCAACCAAGACTGGAAGCAGAGGACAGCCACCTCTAAGACCAATGCCTTCGTCAACAGCAGTGCATATTGCACTGAGAGCATCAGTGACTTTGTTTTTCTTTTCATTCACTTCCACATCACCTGTCCCACCGAACTGTAGCACAGCTACTCCATCCAAAATTGTTCCCAGATGCTCATTCAATTTTCCCTTTTCATATTCACTAGGTGTGATGTCCAACTCCTCAACGATTTCTTGAATAGGCTTTTCATTTTGAACCTTGTCATCTTTTTCTTTCAAGAGCATGACATCATCTTTGGTCAAAATGACTTCTCCAACATTTCCTATGTCATGAGGCTGAACATCTTCAAGATTCAAGTTAGGCACTCTTCTCCAACTACTGCACTTGCTGATTCTTTGATCAACAAAACCAGACCAACTTTGAACCTATTTAAAACCAAGGTGCTTACAGCTTCTCCAGCAATACCGTCAACAATTATGACCAAAGGCATAGGGTAAGTATTGGCAATTTCAAGAGCAGGTACAGTGGACTGATGCTAGGAATTTTCCTCTCACTTAATGGAGGATAGACACCCTGGAATTTACATTTTTTTGTTCCTTGGCTGCATTAATAAAATATGGAAAATATAACCTTACTCAAACTTCATGCTCTCAATCATTTTGAATTCATCATTCGGTGTTTTCCATCCTTCTTCCAACCTTTGTCATTTTATCAGAAATGATGGTGCCGATTTCATGGCCTCTGCTTGCAGAAATTGTACCAAACTGAGCTATTTCTTCAGGAATTGTCACAGGTTTAGATAGATTTTTAAGATCAGCATTTACAGCATCAACAGCTAACATCACACCTTCTCTGATTTCCACTGGATGTGCACCTTTCCTAATCTTCTTGAAGCCTTCCTGGGTGATCGAGCAATGTCAGGACAGTGATAGTGGTAGTACCTTTGCCAGCCTCTTCCTTTGTGTTAATGGCAACATCCCGGGCAAGTTTGGCCCCAATGTTCTTGTATTTATCCTTTAAGTCAATCAATTGTGACACTTTTGATATCCTTTGTTATTTGAGGACTTCCCCAATTGTGCTCAATAATCACTGTACTTCCTTTTGGCCCTATAGTAAGGGCTATAGCTTTGGCTAAAAGGTCGAGACTTTGAAGTATTAGGGCTCAGGTGTCTGCACTGATTTTTACATCTTTTTCTGAGTGAGATGAGGAGTCAGTACCCTGTATACTGATCTCATTTGATGTAGGACTGCAGGTCATGGGAACATTTCTGCTGGCTGGCTAGTGGGGTGTGCACAGGGAGAGATAGGGGACAGAGTGCAGGTTGTGTACAGCAATCCAAAACTTCTTAATCTTGGTCTTGTGACTCATTTGTAACCAGTGAGCCAAGTGAGAATGATGGAGATACATTAAAAACTTGGTTTCCAAATAGCTTTTAGTTCATGAAAAGCACCTGAGAAAATATTTGTTTTACTTTATGTGGATGTCATTAACTTTTTAAGTATGACCATGTAGAATTGCTTTCTTTATCATTTTTCTTTTAGAGATGAAATCTTGTCCTCATCAATCTTCAACTTTCAGCAATGATGTGAGGAATTTCAGAGGTTGAGGGAACAGATTTCAAATAGATTCTAACTATAGAAACTCAGAATGACGTTGCATAGGGAAATGCTTCATCAGTTTGTGCCTTTGGCCTTTATTTTACTTTGCTCTGAAATTTATATTCTGTGTTGGGCCATAGATATAGAGTTTTAGTCATTCTTTTTAATTTCTGTGCCGTCTAGATGAGAGTCAGATAGCGGAATTAGATGAATACCCTCTTTTCCCCCTTGACTTAACTCTTATATCTACTCATTCTGTGGTGGTGGCATGAGGTTTAACCAGCCTGGATGACTCTTTCCTCATTTGGAAAATGAGGTACTTTCTTTAGATAGGTTGTGCTATTGGTTCTCACCCCAAGAGAACATGATTTCCTCACTCCACTTAAGTTTAGACACATTTCAAGGGACTAATAATGGGGAAAGTTAGTAAGAGGAAGATGTTTCTCAGGAGAGACCACAGCTGAAAACAATAGGTTGTTTGAAGTCACAAACTTCTGGGCAATGGAATATGTTGACTTACCTCCTCCCACCCCACTACAACAGTTCAGTAAAAAAATGAGTCCTCATCTTGAACAAGCAATGCTGGCTGCTGCTCATTTAACATATGCTACAAGATGAAAAGAAAAGTCTCTTTTGCTTGTTGAGAGGGCTATTTTCAATAGTGTACTCAGCAGAGGGAACTTTGTGTGTGTGTGTGTGTGTGTGTGTGTGTGTGTGTGTGTGCTGGCTCTTTTGTTCTCCATAGGCCATCTGTGATCCATACTCATGGGCAAATAAAAGTAGAGTGCTGATCATTATTGCTGAAACACTAGCCAAATATGTGTTGGTCAAATCACGAGGCTCACAGAAAAGCTTATTTTGTTCCCCAAACAATAAACGAATAAATTAGACTTGTAATTCCTGGCCAAGACCATTTTGCTCTTCTTTCAGTAATCAGTACCCACAGCATCGTCAGTGCTTTTCCCCAGTGACATCAAAGCTAAGGATGGAGAGTGTGATTACACTAAGAGTTCATTAAAAAAACTCAGCCCTTCAAGCAATATTGCTAACACTCCTGAAAAATTGGCTATGCCTCTTTTCCTCCACGGAGAAGACAACAAGAAAAGGGTAAGGAACCAAGGCAGTGACCTCTGTGTGTGGATAATGTCCGCTTAATTGGCAGCCAAAGGAAGGTTTGGACATGGGAGAATTCATAAAATACCATTTCTAGGGGACCTTTGTAAAAGATTGACTGGACGGCAAGTTTCAGTCAACCAAGAGGTAACTGGAAAATGAAAGGGCAAAACAATGTTGTCCCTACCTTTGTGGCTGCTGAAGGGAGGTGGGGAGGATTTAGTGCTGTTCTGAGATGCAGCTGAACAGAATATAAGCAAGTACCTGCTGTCACCCTGACCAATCCAGTGCTAATGTCCACAGTAACGTCACACCATCCCTGATAGCTTACACTTGTCACAGGTCACAGTGAAGTCTGTTTTATCATAGATGCCTAAAACAAAGAGAAATTTTACTTTTAGAAGACAGAGAGTACCCCAAGAGAATTTTATTTAGAAGCTCCTAAGAGAAAAAAAAATTTGCAGCACAGGTGTCTTTGGTATCTCTCCCCCTGCCCCCACCAAAATAAAAATCAAGCATTGGAGATGTTTGTTTTGTTTCCTTTTAGCTTTATTGGCATGTTTTGTATATCATACAGTTTAATCATTCAATCATATTAAGATTTGTGCAGTCATCACCACCATGACATTCAGAACATTTTCTTTTTTTGGGGAGGGGTCATCACTGCTCTCTGGTGGTGGGAGTAGGAGGGCCAGCCTTTGCTCCTGTGGAGCGGCTGCTGGATTTGAACCTCCATCCCAGTGGGCTGCAGTCCCACGCCCAGCCACTTCGCCACCGAGGCTCAGCCAGCATTTTCTTCTTGTACTCATTGTTATTTTATATTCTTTTTTGAGAAAAAATATAAGACAATGAAAATCTGACTACAACTAGGTATTTGCAATTTTAGTAGGTACATGGATATTTATTATTCTAATCTCTCCTGTGTGTACTAGAGACCCTGGTAGCACAGTGGGCTATGTATTGGGCTGTGAACCACATGTCAGCAGCTCGAAACCACCAGGCTATGAGAGGTGGGAATGTGAGGGCCTTTTTATTTATTACAGATTTACAGTCTTGTAAACCTACAGAAGTAGATCGACCATGTTGGGTCACTATGAGTTGGAATGATTTGGTGACAAACTCAGTTTGAGTTTTGGGGTGTTTGTCTTGGTAGTTTGAGTTTTTAAACATTTGTATAAATCTTGTTTTCTTAAAAAAAAAATCCGTGAGCTTTATACAACTAGAGACCATAAAAGCAAACGACCCCTCCCCCCCCGGTACCTATAGCAATACCTCCTTCTGATTTTCAAACTCAGAGTGTCTGAAGGTACAAGCCCTGCTGTCAGAGACTAGGGGAGGGAGGCAGAAAAGTCATGTACATTGGAATAGTGCTGTTTACATTTGAGTAGGGAACTTCCATACTCCATTTTCACAGCTGTGCCATGATTTCTTTATAGGTGGTCCAACAAAACTAGCTGGAAGTAATTATTTGGAAATTTTTACAACCTTTTTCTCAATGTTACTAAAAAAATGAACTATTATAAAACCATAAAGAAAGTTAAGGTTCATCTATTTATTGGATTTACAAATATCTGTTGGAAATGCAATGATGAGATAGGTCAATTTAGTGACGTCATTTCATTTTTTTTAATTTCATAAGAGAAATAGCAGCTATTTTATTAAAACAATATTAACTCTCCACGTTCAGCTTAAAACCCTCCTCAAATTTAAACCCACTTCTTTCTTGATTAAAATTCCCTTCCTCTGCGCTCAAAGTTAAATTCTCCCTCTTCCTCTTTTCTTAGGACAGTATTTCTCTTCATTTTGGGATCTTATGCTAGGTCTTGTATTGTGAATCTCTGTCTCTGCCTCTTTATTTCATCATCATCATCATCATCATCAGTATTATAATATGTTTGTTTTCTTACCTTAAATAGTGGAATCTTATGATAAATTTACAGTCCTCTCCAGTAGATGCAAATCTCTTCAATCTCTTCTTGAATTTCTAAAAGAAGCTTACCTAGCACATAGAGATTGGTGGAACAATGAGACTATTGACCTTGGTCCCACTTCAGGTTTTGGGCTGAACTCACCTCCTGGCTTAATTTCCAACCTAACAATTGGTAGGTAAACATAAAGGAAGTATACACACTTTAGAAAAATCAACCATTTGAGATCAAAAGGGCAGCGTGTACCCAAGGACGAAAGTTCAGAAGGGAATGGAAACAAGAAAAAAGGAGGAAGTGGGTAAGTGATAGCACCTTGAGGGGATTGCAGTACATGAATTCAAAGAGAATAAGGAGGAATTGTTGAATGTAAAACTGCTCTGCAAACTTTCACTCCATTCACAGTACAATGCTAGAAAAGGTCTAAAAAGTGTCTATCTATCCTCTTTCCGCTTCCTCATTCTCTTTCACCTAAGTCATTCTACCCGGGCTTTGAACTTTAGAGTCATGACTGACTTCAGAGACGACTTTTGGGAATGAGTGGTTCTTCTCAGGGATCAGCAGAGAGAAACTTTGTTTTCTTACCACTTAACTTCTTGCAATTTGGAGAAAATCATGACCGGATCCCATAGTCTTTCAGCTAGTTTCAGATGACTGAATTTTTTAGATGACTGAAATTTTTTATTAGATTGGACTAGAATTTTAATTTCTTATCACAATTAAATAATAGAAGATGGATTATATGAAGAAAAATGCAGTATCCAGATGGAAGGAAGGCTTATCAGCAACCTTTATAGGCAGATGACACAACCTTTCTTCTGAAAGTGAGGAGGACTTAAAGCACTTGCTGATGAAGATCAAGGCTTGCAGCCTTCAGTGTGGATCGCAACTCCATATGCAGAAAGCCCAAACCCTCACAAGTGGACCCAGAGGTGACATGATAAAGATAGAGAAGATTAAAATACCAGTGCTGCTCCTGGAAGCAGCAATCAAAGATGAATCAACTTGTTGCATCAGGTAAATATGTTGCACAAAACCCCTTTAAAGTGTTGAAAAGCAAGGATGTTACTTTGGGGACTAACGTGTTCCTGATCCAAGCCATGGTATTTTCAAACATATGCATGTGAAATATGGATATTGAATAAGGAGGATCAATGCATTTAAATTTTGGCGAAGCAAAGAAAGTGCCATGAACTGCCAAAAGAACAAACGCATCTGTGTGGTAAGAAGTACAGTCAGAATGCTCTGTAGAGGCAATGGTAGCAAGACTTCATCCTACATACTTTGTGCATGTTGTCGGGAGAGACCAGTCCCAGAGAAGGGCATCAAAAGCTCACTCCCTGCCATTGAGTCCAAGTGACTCATAGCGACCTCTCGGTGGGTTTTCTAGAATGAACCGGTTTACAGGAGTAGAAATCTCAGTCTTTCTTCCATTGAGTAGCTGGTGGTTTTGAACTGCCAACCATGTGGATTAAAGCCCAATGGGTAACCACTAAACCACCCAAAGAAGGTGAGTGAAAGCGAGGAAAGCCTTCAATACGATGGAATGACCCAAGGGCTACAACAATAGGCTTAAACATGGCAACCAATGTAAGGATGGCACAGGATTGCACAGTGTTTTGTTTTGCTGTACATAGGGCTGCTATAAGTTGGAATCCACTTGACTGCATGTAACAACAATGATAACATTATAGTTATTTTTTTGGGAGGTCAGTTTGCTGTTTGTGTGTTGGTATGGTGCTTGATGCTATGCCATTGGAATTTAAAAAACCAATAATGGGCAGGTTTCAGTGGAACTTTCAGACTATGCTAGACTAGGAGTAAGGACATAGCAGTCTACTTTCAGGCAGAAAGACTAGTGAAAGACCTCATGCACAGCAACTGATGTAGTGCCAGCAGACGGGCCCCTCAGGGGGAGGGCACTCAAAACAAGACCGGCTCCTCAAGTAGAGTCAGCTTTGAAGGCATGGATTCAATAAGGCTTTCAGGACATTCTTTGCTGATTTGGCTGCCTCAAAATGAGCAGAACAGCTACAAACATCCATGAATAATCAAAGCACTGAATGTATGGAGGATGAGCATAGGAAAATTCAAAGTTGTCAAAAATGAAGTGGACCTATGGGGATTTATATACTAGGCATTAGTGAGCTGAAATGGACAGATAATGGCTATTTTGAATCAAATATTTATAGGTCTACCAGGTCAGGGACAGCAAATTGAAGAGAAACAGTGAACAGGCCTGGAGTTAGAAAACTAAAAGGGAAGAATATGCTTTGGATTTCTCAAGAATTCAAACCTGAATTTCAATCTTGAAGGGATTGATGGGGGAAATGGTGAGTGATGCAGGAAGCATTAAGTAAGATGGGAGGAACACACAGAGTTGCTAACAAACAACAGGCTGGCAGTTCTGAGGCTTAATTTCGGACAGTTTAGAAGGTATAGGGTGACAATGAATCAGAATCAACATGATTGCAGTGAGTTTGAGTTTTTCTTTGAGAGGAAGTTGGTTAAGATCAAGAATTTGGAACCGGCCAACTTACTTGAAGAAAGTCACATGTGTGCCCATTCCAAATAAAGATGATCCAACAGAATGCAAAAATTAATAATTAAACAATGTTATATCATATAAGTAAAATTTTGTTGAAAGTAATTAAAATTTTTTCAGCAGTACATAGACAGAAAGTTGCCAGAAACTGAAACTGATGCTGAAAATGTGGAATGAGGAATATCGTTGCTGAAATCAGATGGATCTTGGTTGAAAGCAGGATTACCAGTGAGATCGTGTGCATTGTTGACTTAAGTTTTATTGACTGTGTAGTGCCAATAAGAATAACGTCAATAAGAAAGGGAATATCTATTCATGAAGAATCTGTATATAGAGCAAGAGGCAGTCATTTGAGCAGAACAAGTGGAGGCTGGATGGTTTAAAATCAGAAAAGTGTGCATCTGGGTTGTACCCTTAAATAAGACTTATTAAATCTGTATTGTGCTAGTCTGGGCAGACTAGAGGAACAAATTTATAGACACGCATATGGATATAAGGGTATGGTTTATATATAAGAGTAATAAGACATTAAGAAAGCATCCCAATCTAGTCCAGTACAAAATCATAAGTCCAATATTAGCCCATATGCCAGACACCAGTCTATAACATCTCTTTCCGACTCACAAAGTCACAGGTCAGTGGGTACAGAATCCTGGCACCGGCAGGGGTGTCCCCATGGCTCCTCGCTTCCAGGGCTCAGGGTCCATCCACAGCATCCTGTGGTGGCAGAAGCAACTCATTGCTGGCAGGGGTCCCCACATGGCCTCTCCAGCTTCAGAGGTCTGGCTCCATCAGGGAAGAGCCGTGTGGTTTCTCCTTCTGCTCCTCAGATGCTGCCACCTTGTCTTGTCCATGATTCATCATCTCTGAGACTAACTCCCAACAACTGGGGAAGATAGCTTCTCATCTTCACGAGGGAAATATCGTGAGATTTCCCAGAAGTCTCAGGAGAAAGCTTTGCCCACACGGAGGCCTCATTGGCTACCCAATGACTATCTCCAGATTAACAGGCGAGACTACACCCCTGCATCTCAATCATGAAATTAACATAAGCACATGACCGCCACATGTATGATAAAATCAATCTTTGAAAGTGGGTTATATAAAGAAGTGCATGGCATTAGGATGGAAGAAGACTCATTCACAATCTGTAACATATAGACACACTCTAGAAGCTGAAAATAAAGGGGGAATGAAACACTGGTGAAGGGCAAGGACTATCACCTTTCGTATGATTGTGCCTCAGTACACACAAAAATATCTTCACAGTTGGTATAACAAGCAACATCAGGAAAACTAGAGGAAAGATGGACGTCGTCAAGGGTTTCACTTTTCAGGGATCTAAAATCCTCGTTGATGGAAGCTGCTGCCGGGTGCCCTCGAGTTGGTTCTTACGCACAGCGACCCTTTGTACAACGGGGGAAACACTGATCTTCTGTCCAGCACCGTCTGCACAGTTGTTTCTGTACTGGGGCTCATGATTGCAGTCGCACTTTCAGTCCATCGTGCTGAGGGCTGTCCTCTTTCTGCTGCCGCTCTATTTTATGGTTTTTTGTTGCCCCTCTAATTTACCAAGGATGACAACCTTCTCCAGGGATGGGTCTCTCCTGATAACATGTCCAAGGTATATCCAAATCTCGCCATCCCTTGCCTCGAGGGAGCAGTCTGGCTGTACTTCTCCCAAGACTGAAGCTATCATATTTTCAAATGCCTCAAAGTGTATGGGACAGGTGGACAATGAATTAGGAAGACTAAAGAGAAATTGATGGTTTTGGATTGTAGTGTAGACAAAGGATAGTGAATATACTATGCACAACTAGAAAAATGAACAAATCTGTCTTGACAGAAGTACAGCCAAATTCTCCTTAGACAGAAGGATCGCTCTCTTCTCATATGCTTTTTTTTTTTAATTATGAGAAAGGACCAGTTCCTGGAGAACAGCATCATATTTGGTAAAACATGGCATCATTTACAAAGAGAACAAGTGAAAAACACGGATTAGCACAGTACTTGCAACAGTGGTTTCAACATGATAATTATGAGGATGACACAGGAAGAGGCAATGTTTTGTTCTGTTGTACATGGAATGGTGATGAGTCAGAACTGATTCAATCGCATCTACCCAATAACCACAATAGCAGATTTCAAGATAACCAATTACTGCTGTATCTGTCATGATGTTTCTACTCAAACACACTATATTTTCACATATACATAACACAAACACACATATAACAAGCATAGTTTGCATTTAGAAAGGAAAGAAAACTTTATATATTAAGATACTTATTCTAAAAATGTTTAATTACCTATTTATACATCTGTTTGTAAAACATGGCTGTTGATTGTTCTGAACGTGAACTTTAAATAAGGAAGTATGAATATGATTACATTAGATTAGATTACATGAATATTAGAATAAAATGTGTTGCTTTGACTTTATTAAAATGCAAATTTGAAAACCTAAACTTCAAGATGGTGCATTAAATTTAAATCCAAGCAACTTTATAGAACTTTTTTCTTCAAAATTCTCTTTCAAACATTAACTATTTGACACTGGTGGGAAAAAGTTGGTAGTTAGTCTAGAGCATTTTAATATGCACTTCTTTTAGTTAGATGTATATGTGCAAAAGCACAGAGGAGAACCAACTTCTAGAACCTGGTTGTAAATTAATTGTCCCCCTAAAAAGATATATGTGGCTTACAAAAATAAAACAAAACATACTTTTTTTTCTTTCGCATCACTGCCCTGGTGGGAGTAGGAAGCCCATTCTTGCTCCTGAAGAGCTGTTGCTGGTTTTGAACTATCAACCCTGTATGCTGCAGTCCTGCACACAACCACTGCGCCACCAGGGTTCAGCTTAAAACAAACCATACATTGCATGTGTTTGCATTAAAAAGACTATCACTTTTGCAAATAATCAGAGAAGCTGTATTATATGGAGAAGAATTCAGTATCAGGATTGGCGGAACGCTTAACAACCTGTGATTTGCAGATGACACACCCTTACCAGGTGAAAGTGAGAAGGGCTTGAAGCACTAGGTGATGAAGATCAAGGAATGCAGTCTTCAGTATGGATCAAAACTCAATGTAAAGAACATCAAGATCTCCAAAACTGGACCGTTGGGTAATAAGATGACAAATGGAGAAAAGATTGAAGTTGTCCAGGATTTCCTCTTGGTTGGCTCCACAGTGAAAGCTCATGATAGCACCAGTCCAGAGATCAAAGCATGTATTACATTGGGCAAATCTGCTGAACAGGGGGATTACTTTGAGGGCTAAGATGCACCTGACCCAAGCATGGTATTTTCAGTTGCAGCATATGCACGTGAGCATTAGGCATTTAATAAGAAAGACCTAAGAAGAATTGATACATTTAAAATGTGTGGCAAAGAACGAACAGGTCTACATTGGAAGAAGTACAGCCAGAATGCTCCTTTGAGTCAAGGATGGTGAGACTTCATCTCACATACTTTGGGCACGTTATCAGGAGAGATCAATCCCTGGAGAAGGACGCCATGTGTGGTAAAGTGGAGGGGCAGCACAAAAGAGGAAGGATCTCAACAAGATGGATGGACACAGGGGTCGAGAGAATGGGTTCAGATGTAAGCACCATTGTGAGCGTGGCACAGGACTGGTAGTGCTTGCTCTGTTGTGCCCAAGATCACCACGTGTGGGAAGTGACTGGATGGCACCTAACAAAAGTAGCAATAGAAGCTTATAGTGCAAGTTAAAAACCATCCATGCTAGAAACTTTACAAAGCCATGTCTGGGGATGTCAAAAAAAAGAAGCATAGCAGTACCTTAGACTCAGGCATAGGAACAACTGAGGACTGCTCAGAACCAGGCTGTGTTTCGTTCTGAAAGGATGTGATGACATCTAACAGCAGCAGTTTGATTCTTCACAATATCAATCCTCAGAAGTGCATTCATGACAACTGTGTGACTGTCAAATCACTGAAATGTTTAGCTAAGTCTAGATTCATTCATTCGTCTTAAAATATTCCCTCAGTATTTGTGCCACATGGTTTCACATTCCTGATGAATGTAAAAAACCCCACAAATTAGGAATCATTATTTTCATCTTAAAAACTTCTTATTGGTGACCCAAACAGCTCTAATAACAATATACACATACATATTTTGTGTCAGTATTAATATATTTTTGGGGGGATGGGTTCGTGCAACTCTTATTGCACACCATACATGCATTCATTGTGTCAAGCATATTTATACATTTGTTGCCATCATTATTCTCAAAATGTTTGCTTTTTGCTTGAGTCCTTGGTATCAGCCCCTCATTCCCCCCACCGCCCCTCTCCCCTCCCTCATAAACCCCTGCTAATTTATAAATTATTATTTTGTCAATAACACTGTTTAAAGTCTCCTTTCACTCACTTTTCTATTGTCCATCCACCATGAAGGAGGTTATATGTAGATCCTTGTGATCGGTTCCTCCTTTTCACCCTACTTTCCCTTCACCCTCCTGGTATTGCCACTCTCAGCACTGGTCCTGAAGGAATCATCTGTTCTTAAAATCATCTATTTTAAGTTTCTATCAGTACCAGTGTACATCCTCTGGTCTAGTCGGGTTTATAAGGTAGAATTGGGATCATGCTAGTGGTGGGAGGAAGCATTTAGGAACTAGAGTAAGGTTACATGTTTCATTGTTGTTATAATGCACCCTGACTGGCTTGTCTCCTCCCTTTGACCCTTCTGTAAGAGGATGTCCAGTTGCCTACAGATGGGTCTTGAGTCCCCACTCTGCACTCCCCCTTCATTCACAATGATTTGATTTTTTTGTTCATTGATGCCTGATACCTGATCCCATTGACACCATGTGGTCACACAGACTGGTGTGCTTCTTCCTTGTGGGCTTTGTTGCTTCTGAGCTAGATGGATGCTTATTGACCTTCGAGCCTTTAAGATCCCAGCCACTGTGTCTTTTGATAGCTGGGCACCATCATCTTTCTTCACCACATTTGCTTATGTACCCATTTATCTTCAGAGATCATATTGGGAAGGTGAGCATCATGGAATGCCAGTTTAATAGAAAAAATATTCTTGTATTGAGAGAGTACTTGAGTGGAGGCCCAATGTCCATCTGCTACCTTAATACTAGACCTATAAATATAGGCACATAGATCTATTTCCCTGTCCTCATATATAATTATATTTGCATGTATACATGGTTGTATCTAGACCTCTATAAATGCCCTTTGCCTCCTAACTCTTTTCCTCTATTTCATTTCACTCTCCTCTTGTCCCACATCATGCTCAGCCTTCATTTGGGTTTCAGTAATTCCTCTAAGTTACATTGCTCTTCATCAAGCCCTACCAGGCCTCCTACATCCTCCTCACCACCCGTGTTAGTCTGGGTAGACTAGCGAAACAGATTCATAGACACGCATATGGATATAAGGAAAGATTTATGGTTTATATGCAAGAGGAGTGGAACATTGAGAAAGCATCCCAACCCAGTCCAAAGTCGGAAGTCTGATATTAGCCCATATGTCTGATACTAGTCTATAAAGTCTCCTTCTGACTTACAAAGCACAAGCAATGAAACAAGGACAATCACAGGTCAGTGGGTGCAGAGTCTTGTGTGTCTGGTGGCCGTAGAAACATCTCAGCACTGGCAGGAGTCCCCACATGGCTTCTCTGGCCTCAGAGGTTTGGTTTCATCAGGGCAAGTCCATGTGACCTCTTCTCTGGCTCCCCCATTCTCCAGAAATCAGTATTAATCAGCATGCTGTCATCTTGTCTTATCAGTAGTTCATTGTCACGGAGACTGAGTCAAGTCTCTCTATACCATTTGGGAAATACCACAAGGCTTCCCAGAATTCTCAGGAGAAAGCCATGCCCACACAGAGGTCTCATTGGTATCACCAGATTAACAGACTAGACTCCACTCCTACATCCCAATCATGAAATTGACATCAAGTACATGGCCACCACACTACCTATTTTGGATCATTTGTTATTCCTTGTCCTGGGGTTTGTTAACTCCACTTTCTTTTCCCCACCTTGTTTTAATTTTATAATAGAAGAAAAAGAAGTGTAGGAAGTTTCAATACTCTTGCTTAGAGGCCAAAGGGTCAGTCTATGGAGAAGCTGCTATCTAGGCCATCTGTTATCTTTATTCTTCTTCTTACTTTTCTATCAACAATCATGGTATGTAGCATGGGAAGCAAAGCGAGTTCTAAACTTGTGACACCTTTTTGCATCAAAGATTCATAAGGCAATTGTCTGTTAGTCTGGGTAAACTAGAGAAACAAATCCAGGGAGACTCACATATGTTTAAGAGGGAACTTTGCATCAAAGAATAATTATATATTAAGAAAACACCTCAGTCAGCCCAGATCAAGTCTATAAGTCCGATATTAGCCCATATGTCTGATACGAGGCTGTAAATACCTCTTCAAACTCATGCAACGCCTGACTATACTATCCCTGTACTGACAAGTTAGTGTCATAGTCAGACTGCAGGAAGGAAGAGTGAAGAGATATTGTGAGATGGATTTTTTAAATTAGACAACAATTTCTGGAAAGAGATTACAGCTAACTGGTGTCTGTTAGCAACAGTTATACCAGTTTGAAGATTAAGCCCTTCAGTCCAGGGAGGAGATCTGGAACACGTAGCAAAGAACTTATGATCATCTGTCTATTAATTCACTCTAATCCACTTCTTCCTGCAACAGTTCCTTTAGTCTAGTTCTGGTGGACCTCTCTTTCTTTATATTCATAAAAGTAAAGGCAGCAGGAATAACTTTAGTTCTTGTTGCCATAGTTAAGTGGAAGGTTTTGATGTCCATTGATTCCTTTATCTTGCTCACTAGTGCAGAGTCTCCTTCCTTTTGATGATCTTAATGGCTTATGTCATGCATAGGAGCTTTGAACTTGGTTACCATTTCCTCTTCAAGCTGTAGGCACTTCAAAAATCCCTGGAAAGGTGACTGGGAAGAATGATAATAGCATACACCTCTACTTAATCTTTTGTTTTCTGGAGCTACACATAACTTTTGTTGAAGACATAGAGCTAAATAGTTGTGTAAGGCTGAGTTGACCAGAGAAACAAATCCAGTGACACACATATGGGTATAAGAAAGAGCTTTACATCAGGAAGTAATTATATATCAAGAAAGTGTCCCAGCCCAGTCCAATCAAGTCCAATCCTAGTCCATAAGCCCCTTTTCAGACTCATGCAGCCACATTCAATAGTGCAGAATGCAGGAAGATCATAGACCCTGGGTGGAGAGTTGTGTGGATCTAAGGTCAGTGGAAATATGGCAGTGCTCCAGCAGCATTAAGGATCAGTGGCAGAGAGTGTGTGTGTGTGTGTGTGTGTGTGTGTGTGTGTGTGACTACCAGGGCCCTCCTAAAAGAAGGACACATCTGCAAGGGGATAGCATCAGGTTATGACCTATGGCAGTCATGTACTCGTGTGCCAGTTTCATGATTGGGAGTTTAGGGGTAGAATCTAGCTTGTCAATCTGGAGCTAGCCAATGAGGCCTCTGTGTGGGCATGCCTTTCTCCTGAGAATTCTGGGAAGTCTCATGGTATTTTCCAATTGAGAAGAGAGACTTGACTCTAAGTCTTTGGGAATCGGTCTATTGGCAAGACAAGATGGTGGCATGCTGATGGATCCTGATTCCTGGAGACTGGAGAAGCCAGAGGAGAAGCCACATGGGCTTGCCTTGATGGAACCAGACTCTGGGGATGGGAAGCCACAGAAAGACCCCTGCCAGTGCTGAGATGCTTCTAGATTGTCCTGGTGTCATTGCACGTGCTTCATGAGTCAGAAAGAGACTTTATAGTTTGGTATCAGACATATGGGCTAATATCAGACTTATGATTTGGGACTGGACTGGGTTTGGGTGCTTTCTCAATGTTTCATTTCTCTTGCATATAACCCTTTCCCTTATATCCATATGCGTGTTTATGAATTTGTTTCTCTAGTCTACCCGGACTAACACATGACCTGATTGACAAATGGGATTCCACCCAAATCTTCTTACTGGCAAAACCTCTAACTACAGTGATCATTAATTTAGACCAAATCCTTGGTAAGGATGCCCATTTCTCATAGTGTTTCAACTCTGAGCTGGCATGCAGTTGTGCCTTCTAAAAGCCTCCCACCACTGCATTTGACTAGCAGCTTTCAATTGGTATGCTGTATGATGTCACAAGTGGAACACATGACTGTATGCTCACAATTGTGACTCCTTTTCTATATGGTGGGTCCCTTGGTTTGGTGCAACGTTGCCAGGAAAACACTTTGAAAACCATTTTTAGTGGTGCTGAATATGGTCATGTGATCAAGAAAGAGAACCCCCCACTAGAAATAGGTGTTGGTTCTACTAAAAATGAACTTATGTGCATTACAGAGTATAAGGGGCCAAATGCAGTTAACTTGACAGCATGTGGTTGGTTGATCCTCTCAAGAGATGGCTTTGTTTCAGGAATTCAGCATTGGCGTCTATTGCTGGCAGAATGATCATTTGACAGCAGCAAGGCTAGATCAGTATTGGTAAGTGAAAGGTCATGTTGTGGGTCTGATATGTAGCCTTTTTTCCTACTCCTTTAGTTCTCTTTTTTAAGGGTGTTACGTTTTATTGTGTGTTAAATGACATTTTATTTTTAAAATATTTTATTGGGGGCTTATACAATGCTTATCACAATCCATCCATCCATCCATCCATCCATCCATTGTATGTCAAGCACATTTATCGCAATCATCTTTCTCAAAACGTTTGCTTTTTATATACTTATTATGTCAACACTGGATGGCTTCTGATAGAAACTGAATGGTGTTATTGGCTAAATTATTGTCTTTTCTTGGCTGTTTGGTGCTTCTTCTATAGTTGATATTCTTGTGGGTGGTTAACATGAGATACAGAAGTCTTTGTTTCTGTTCCTGTTCCTAACACAGGCCTGCGTGTTTCTATTCTTTCAATCTCTCTCATTTCAAGGAACATCAGCTAAGCACTTCACCACTGCTCTTGAGTCAGTCAGTCTGTCTTTACATATACATACATACAAACACATGCATATATATGTATATTTATATATACTTCACCACTTTTCTTTCACACAACTTACTGATTAGGCATACTGAACAGAGTTCTGTTTATTGGGAGACTTTCCCCTTACTGTAGTCATATAGCCGAGAGCTAACCCAGAGAAAGCACTGACTCCCCTCTGTCCCGTTTCCCTCCATGAAACTGTGTTAGGTAAAGGTCAAGTGGATCGATTCTGATGTGGGGACCCATCTCATTACTGAGGGATCCCAAAACAGAAGAATCCCACAGTTTCTTAAACCAAAGAGTGTGTGTGTGTATGTGTGGGGGGGGAATGTATGTGGGAGACTAGGGAAACTTTCGCAAAGTTTCCCCTCTCGCCCACCAACATGGTTTCAACAAAGACATCTGAGGAAGGCCTCTGTGAAGGTCACCATAGAGTAGCTTCTTAATGGAAGAAGTACCTGGGTTAGGAATGCAGTTAGTTATACATAAGAACATGACTGGGCAGGGGGCCTGCATCCTTGATGGCAACTCTCTCTAGAGACTGTAATGCATTGGGTGGACACCAAGTGTGGTGTGGTGAAGGCAACTTGCCCCTTTGAGACTTGCCAGATAAAGCCTAAGGTCAAGTCTGAAAAAAAAAATCACACATAGGCTATGAGACAGGATTTGAGCTCCTCAGAGGCAGTTATATTTTCTTTATTTTGGAGGGGAAATCCTGTCACGCCTCAGACCACTGGCTCCCTAAAAAAAATTGTATTACATTACTAGGGCTTTAACTCCTGGATTTTCACCAGTTTATCTCATAGTCCCTAGAGTGCATAGGCCTTTAAAGGGCATACATGCTAGCCATTTCTTGCTCACCTAGTCAGATTAGTGATGCTATGAATACAGTGGACCTGCGTGAAATTTGGGGGAAATGCCAAATTAGTCCTGGGTCTAAGATGGAATTGGTCAAGGATTTCATCTGGCTTGCGATTATAATCAATGCTCATGGAACAGCAGTTAAGAGATCACATGAGACACTGCATTGGATGAATCTGCTACACGAGACCTCTTTAAAGCTTGGAAAAGCAAGGAGTTTGCTTTGAACACTAAGTTATAGGTGGCTCAAGCCGTAGCATTGTCAAAATCCTCCTTGGGACGATTTCCCCTCCCACGTTGGAAAGTGAATAAGGAAGACAGAAGGAAAACGGATGCGTCTGAATGACGGTGTTGGTGTAGACTAGTGAAAGTACCATGGGCTGCCAAAAGAACAAATGTATCTGTCTTGGAAGAAGGATGACCAGCATATCCTAAGAAGCAAAGATAAACAAGTACTGATAACATGGATCTTGGATATGTTATCAAGATAGACCAGTCCCTAGAAAAGGACATCATCCTTGGTAAAAGAAAGGATCCATGAAGGAGAGGAAGAGAAGCTGAAGGGATACAGTGGCTGCAACTAGAAGCTCAAACATAAGAAAAATTCTGAGGGTGGTGCAGAACTGGATGGTGTTTTATTCGGCTACACGGAGTGTCTGCTACACATAAGAACCAACTTGATGGGACCAGACACGTACTGGGGCAAGAGCGCAAATATACACTGTAATCTCTTCCATATGAATACAAGCTGTTTCTTATCTTCCTTTCTGATAGAAGGAGAAAAGAACACACTCACTGGATCTATGACAGCACATCACATAACACCTGGTCCAACAGCAGCTATCGGTGCAAATATTTGATTAAGCTTGTAGGAGGCTACTTGCAAGGTCTATGGAACTATTGTACGTCAGACCAGTGAACTAAGTGGGCCGTCAATATAGAACTGTCAGTAATATTTGCCTCTCTTTCATAATGTACTCTTCTTGTTGATTTATTGTATTGGCTAGTTAGGGGCTAGAGGGCCAGTTTCAAAGTTTTCTAGTTAGCTTTCCATAGTATGCTAGTTTTAACCTACAGGCAAAAAAATTAATGTGGGCATTTCACCAACTTCCAACTATGTCTGTTTCAATTATATATAGGTTCATGAACCCTGTGGACACACTATGAACTGGATCTGGACCATGATAATATTTTTATATTCATGAGTATTGATGTCATCTCAGTTCCTTAAGTCTTAATCTAAACTCACTGCCATTGAGTCAATGCTGTCTCATAGCGTCTCCTTGTGGGTTTCTGAGAATATAACTGTTTACTGGAGCAGAAAGCCCAGGCTGTTTCCTGTGGAACTGCTACTGGTTCCAACTGCTCACCATGTGAATTGCAGCCAATCTTGGAACCACCGCACCACTGGTTTCTAAGTCAACCAGTCCTTGCTTCTTCTTTTTTTAAACAGTGTTTTCGGGGCATTTCGTCCACATATCCTATCATATCAAGAAGAGTTGAACAATCATTACCACAGACAATTTTAGAACATTTTCTTCTTCTTTGTACTCGTTGTTATTGGTATGCTTTTAAAAATCATGGCAAAAATATATACAACAGAGCATTCACCAATGTAACAACGTCTCCAGGTATAACTTAGTGCCATTGATGCTGCTCTTCATGTTGTACAACCATCGTTGATATTCTTTTCTAAATAATGCCACCACCATTAATATAAAATCAATGCCCCCTAAGCAGAAACTCTTCCTCCTTCACCCAGGGTAACCATAGGTCAATTACGATTTTTTCTTTTTTTAAAAGCAGTTTTCTTGATATATTCACATCACATACTTCTACAGTTAAATTACTTTTAAAAAGAGTTCTCTGTACATCATCACAATGCGTCCTAATGCTCTCTCTCCCTTTCAGCATTCAATGATTACTCTCCCTCCTCACTCTCCTTTCTGATTCCGTCAGTTATTGTCTCTGTATAGCTGCCTCTACAGTGCTTCATAAATGGGAAAACCTACCAGCAACAATAAAAAACAAAACTAGAATGAAACAAAAAGAAAGTAATAATAATATAAAGATAAAAGCAAAATTAAAGAGTAAGGAAGTAAAGACTGCCAACAATACTGAAAAAGTCAGAGAAGATGGTGATGTGTAGCGAGGGAATGGGGGAATTAACCCACCCAAGGGAAGTGTGCTCTTTATATCTCCACAGGGAAAGAGGCACCAAACTTAAACCCAGCGTTCCAGGATGTGAATGCAGCACGATGGCATGGAGCAGGGAACCAGTGGAGAGATCGGGATGCCCAACCCCAATCCCAACTATGGGGGCAGCTGCCTCCCCACCTCCCATCCCCCACAGAGTGTGCTTTGGAGGTCAGCTCTGAAGCTGCAGCTTGGGGAGCGGGATATGCCTGACCAGAGCACATGAGAACAAATGAAGGGGAAGGAAGAGAGAATGGAGTGTACCCTGGCCCACCAAGCCTTCAGGACAATATTCCCACTCAGAAGAGCCGATGCACAGAGAGGACCATATGGCTGACTCCACTATGAAATACAGATTCCCTCGCCGAACCAAGGCCTTTGGGGACAACAGTGGAGAAGTGAGATTGAGATTTTACCCTGTCTGACTCAACCACATGATGGCAAGAACACTAAGGGTGTGCGACAGAGCATGGAGTTCCAGATGGAGTGCTTAGGATATACTTTGGGGCCAGGGTGTGACACCCCATCCAATTCAATTGGGGGATACTCCTGAAGGTCAACGAACATACCCTGAACTATATATATGTATGTGTGTGTGTGCGCGCACACACACACACACACAACTAGGGCTTCTTTGTTGTTACCATTATTTTATTTTCTTTACTTGTTTTATCTTAGGATGCCTGTGTATTTTTACAGATTGTTGTCTCTGCACGTCTATCTAGATAATATAGGCTGGATGAATAGTCTGGAGGCAAAAATGACAGGACTTATATTTCAGGGGGCGGGGGGACATGGGAGATAGGGAGGAGCAAGAAAGGCAGCAGCGTTGACTAGCCCAGGGACAAGTGTATAACTAGAGATTCAAAATCAGTGTCGAGATGGGCATGAGAGGCACAATAGGGATGGATCAAGAGTAATGTAACAGAGAGAAAATACTGAAACCCCAAGAGAGGCTGAGCGTGCTAGTGGGGCTAGGTGAAAGTAAAAGGAAATGGAGGAAAGAACTGGGTGGTAAAGGGCATTTATGGAGATCTAAATACAGGGCTGCACGTAGGTGAATATACTTATATAGGACGATGGGGAAATTGATCAACGTGCATATACTTATAGGGTTAGTGTTAGGGCAGCAGATGGGCATTGGACCTCCACTCAAGTACTTCCTCAGTGCAAGAACACTTTGTTTTATTAAATTGGCATTCCATAATGCTCACCTTCCCAACACAATCGTTGAAGACAAATGTGTGCATAAACAAAGGTGGTGAAGAAAGCGTATGGTGTCCTGTTATCAAAAGATATAGTGCCTGGGGTCTTAAAGGCTTGAAAGTAAACTAGCAGCCATCTAGTTCAAAAGCAACAAAGCCCACATGGAAGAAGCACACCATCCTGTGAGACCATGAGGTGTCAAAGGGATCAAAGAACTAAAAATGGTATCATTAGAAATGAGGGGGAGGACTGAGTGAGGACCCAAAACCCATCAACAGGTGAATCAACATGCCCTTCCAGAGGGGTTGCAGGGAGGAGAGGAGCCAGTCAAGGCACAGTGTGGCAACAGTGAGGTATGCAACTTTCCTCTAGATCTCAAATGCTTCCTCCCACTCACTAACATGATCCCAATTCTACCTTACGAATCCATCTAGACCAGGGGATGTACACTGGAGCCGGGAACATGGGGAATTCAGGATAGATGATCCCTTCAGGACCAGTGGTGGGTGTAGTGATACCGGGAGGGTGGAAGGAGGATGTAGTGGAAGGGGGGAACCAATTGCAGGGATCTACATATGACCTCTCTGTAGTATGGACAGTGGGGAAGTGGGTGAAGGGACACATCGGACAGAGTATGATATGAAAAAATGATAACAATATCTAAATTATTAAGGGTTCATGGGGGAGGGGCTTTGGGGAGGGAAGGGAAATATGGGAGTTGGTACTGGGGGCCTAAGGAGAGGGAGGATGTTTCGGGGGTGATCATGGCAGCAGGTATGCAAATGTGATCTGCATACAATTGACATATGTATTGATCATGATGGGAGTTGTATGAGCCCCCAATAAAATGATTTATACAAAAAAATTGCATCTCAAAAAAAATTCAGAGAAGAAATTTCTGTCATGCACTAGGTGAGACATATTTGAACTTAAAGCAATTCAGGTTAAGTCAAGAGAGAGTCACGATGGTTTGCATGTAGAATCACTCACCTGCTCCACTTATTGTTTTATCAAGAAATTAAGACATAAGGAGGTCAATATTGGGAGGCTAGGCACCAAAAATAGATTCAGTGTCCAAGGGTCTGGTTAGACGCCCCCTTGCAGTTTTCATTCACAGAGGGATTTGAGAACTTGCTGAAACTCTTGGCTTATTCCTTACCAGATTTAGCAGGATGGCATCCATCACCCCTTCCTAACTCAGGATTTAAGACTCAGAACATGCAGTAATTTCCCCAGGCTGCTGTTTAAAGGTGAGCATCATTCCACAATTTTCAAGAGCCTCTAAGATCAAGTCTCAAAACCTCACATCAGAGTTCCCCTCCCTGCTATCCACCCCACTCTTGCGCTTTACCTCCCTAGTCAGGAATAAAGTGACTACACAAGCAATCTCTTTCTCCCTCTCCCCAGCTCTTTGCCTGCCGGCATGGGTAAGAACAGATAATTATTCACTAATGTGCAGCTATTCAGGAGCCCTGGTGTATTTAACTTTGACATAGCTGTGCAGGAGATCCAGGAGTGACACAGGAGTTCAGTCAGGGGAGAATTCAGATCCAGTCAGCCCCAAACCATTTGGCTAATCTTGTCCCCTCTCCCTGGGGACAGTTCAGCACAGCCCTGATACCAGGGCCCATTATGAAAAAAAATTTTTTTTTCTTAAACACAATTCCAGGCTATATTTCTATGTATAACTTTGAATGCAGGCCACCAGAAACCTGGCCCTTTTCCATTAGCATAATATTAGCATAACAAGAAAGGCAGAACTCTAAAAAACAGCCTAATATTTTAATATAACAAAACAGGAAAAGCCAGGAGCTGAAAGTCACAACCCAAGCCCCAAACTGGTAGAGGGAAGTGGCTCTACCAATTTGGGGCTCCAGAGAGAATCTTTAAAGGACTAAAAATTAAAAAAAAAAAACAAACTAAAAATTGTGGCTAGACAATCCAGACCAGATTCATTCTCATTTAGCAGACCTACCCCAACCTGAGTCAGTGGCATACTTGCAGTCACCTGCTTCAGTTACCCTCCAAGACCCCATGCCACTTCTGGACACTGTGTCACCATGGCATTATGCCTGCATAGTAGCCCAATCCCCCGCCATAGTAGGCCACAGGTGGTCCCCAAATTCTCTTATACCAGTCGCATGGAGAAAGAGCTCAGGGTCCCTGGCTTCTCAGGAATTTGGCTCCTAGTTCTTCCAAAATGACACCCAGACAGCAACATACCTCAATACCCTCAAAGAGGAAACAAGAAAAACAAAACACAATGGTGGCAGGAATTCTAAACTTAATAGACGCTGATAGAAAAAAAAAAGCTGATCAGCAGCAAAAAGAAATTTTCAGAATGCTGCTTGGATTGGGGGAAGCAACAAAGAATAAGGATTCAATGTTAGAGGAAATGAAGTCCACGATAGAGGTGTTGAAGTCCATGCATCAAAGGGAAATACAAGAACTAATGGATGAGGTAACAGAAGTAAAACACAAGATAATGAACCTCACCAACAGACTAGAAGAGGCAGAGTATTGTATAAGCAATCTTGAAGACAATCAGACAGACTTCAACAAATGGCAAGGCAGTGAAACACGATAATCAAAGAGGCAGAAAATCCCCCTGAGGTTATTGACAGATGGTATGCAGGGCAAGAATATTCAAATAATTGGTCTTCCAGAGTGAAGATGTCTACAGCTATATTGAGGGAATTCCTGGAAGCAAATTTCCTGACCTTAATGAATGAGAATCAAATATTCATATAGGAAGCAGCGAGGGCACCAATTAGACTAAACCCCAGGAAGTGCTCACAAAGGCACATAATAGTTAAATTATCCAACTTCAGGGCAAAATAAAAATTTAAAGGCAGCAAGAAAAAAAAAGACAGTCTCATGCAATGGCGCTCAGACCTATCAGCAGATACTATGAAGAAGGGAGTGGAGTAGCATCTTCCAAAAACTGAAAGAAAAAAAAGAAAACAACCAAGAATCCTCTATCCTGAAAAATTATCTTTTAAGATAGATGGTGAGGTAAGAGTCTTCCCAGAGAAAGATAAACTCCGAGTATGACATAAGACAACTAACTCTGTGGAAAATCCTTGTTGACTCATTGTAGTTAGAAGACTAATACCAAGGCAACTCCATCCAGAAGTCAGCATGCTGAAACAATTTCCAGGATAACATTGACTCAGAGGGAAAAGAAGGCAAGACTGAAGTCCCCACAAAAGCACAACCCACTGATATAAAGGAAGATAGGAAAACACCCAACACAAAAGGTACAAGATTTGACAACCTCTAACACCCGTTCCTAATTAAGATACTCAAGAAGATAGGATTGGAAGGGAAATTCCCCAAATTAATACAAGCTATTTACAAAAGTCAATAACGAACATCATAGTCAATGGAGAAAAGATGGAAACCATTTCACTGAAAAAGTGAACTGAGCAAGGATGCACTTTGTCCCCACTTCTTTTCACCATTCCACTGGAGGGCCTAGCCAACCACATAAGGCAGTGGAAGGAAATTAAGGGTATCTGTCTGAAGAGGAGGAGGTGAAGCTATTGCTATTTACAGACAACAAGATTTATATATTGAAATCCCCAAAGCTCCACAAAAGGAACTGGCAGTGATATGGAAGAGTGGCGGACCCAAGGTCAACAAACAGAAGTCTATTGGTTTGCTGTATACATAGGACAAGACCATGGAAAAGGAGATAAAAAAGGCAGTACCCTTCACAATAGCCAAGAATAAACTGAAATATCTAGGAATATATCTTACCAAAGAACCAAAAGAATTTGAAACAACTTAAATTTCCATTGATGGATGAATGGATTTGAAAACTGTGGCACATATACACAGTGGATTACTACACATCACTAAAAAACACTAAAACACTAAAACACTAAAAAACACATTGTCTCATGGGAAGAGTTGGAGGAAATTATGCTAAGTGAAGTTAGCTAATTACAAAAGGCTAGGTACAACATGAGTCCACTTAGGTAAGTATGATCAGCACAGTAAGTATAGAAGAAAAGCCACTTATCTCACACTTTACAGTTTGAGGTACAAGCACTTGGGTGGGGGACAGACCCAACCCAAGGATGTACATGTCATTCCAACACAAAGCAGGGAAAGGAGAATAGGGAAAGGAAAGAAGGGAGGGAAAAAGAGAGAGAGAGAGAGAGAGAGAGAGAGAGAGAGAGAGAGAGAGAGATGATGGCACTCGGGGAATAAGGCACTAATATACCCAGGGGGAAGTTATTGTTTATGTCTCCACAGATATGGGAGTGTGAGTGGAGACCCCAATAGAATGTGCCAAATCTTGAGGGCAACATAAGCACATGGAGCAATTCAAGAACAGAGAGATCTATACAGCCAACCACTGTCAGAGCCAAACTGCCCCTGCCTAAATATATGTGCTATAGAGGAAAACACTAACTCGGTAGGTTGGGATGAGTGGCTGGTCTGCCACATCCATACATAACCAAACCAAGATGGGAAAAGAGAATGAGGGACTAGACTTCATACTGGCACACTGAACCCTAAAGATGGCGTCCCTACCCAGAGCTGTTAAAGCACAGAGAGAATGTAGGGCCGAAAACATGATGTCCCCTCAATGTAGCATACTGTGTCAGGGGATAATACTGGGGACAGAAAGTGGGCGTGTGTCTGTCTGACCATCCCCATAGTGGAGTAAACCAAGAAGGGAACATGACAGACCAGCAATGGTATCAAAACAAAGCCACCAACCCCCCTGAAAAACCCTTCAAATAGACTTCAGGGTAGGAATTCTGGGATCCCGGGCAGTTCCTGGAACAAAGTCTGGTGGGGAGTCCTAAAGGTCAATAGACAGACTTGCAATTATGTGTGGTTTTTCAGTTGTTGTTGTCGTTTTGTTTGTTTGGTTTTGATAGTGTTTTCCCCCCATTTTCTCTTTTTATTCAAACTTTCCCCCCCTCTTTGTTTTGTCTCTGTTATTGCTGTTTTGCCTACCAATAGAAGATAGACATATGAAACAAGCCCAAGGAGAAAGCAACAGAACTGACTGAAGATTCTAGAAGGAGGAGGCAGAGGTGAAGGAAAGGAACAGTGGGTACAAAACACCATAGATGGGAACAACTAGGAAATTAAAAGCAACAATGAGGAGAATGTAGAGATCCTGGGGGTGTTGGAGCAAGAGCAATCTAGCTGAGAGGAATTACTAAGAGGCAGAAGAAAGGGGACCATGGTGGTAGGGCAGAAGGAAGGTAAAAGAAAACAGGGGAAAGCCCTAGGAAGCAAAGCTATGGATAGAAGTATAAATATCATAGGTGTGAACCTATGTATGTATATTAATTCATAAAATAGGTATTGGCCTAGGTACACATATTTATATGGCAATACATTGAGGAAGTGGGCAGACTTTTGGCCTCTGCTCAAGCCCTCCTTCAACACAAGAACACTTTGTTCTAATAACCTGGCATTTTGTGATGTTCACCCTTCTGACACTTGCTGAAGACAAAATGGGTACATAAACAAATGTGATGAAGAAGGTGGACAGTGCCTGGCTAGCAAAGACAAAGTCTGGGGTCTTAAAGGCTTGAAGTTAAACAAGCAGCCATCTAGCAGAGAAGCAACAGGCCCACATGGAAGAACTACATCAGTCTGTGCAATCATGGTGTTGAAAGAATCAGGAAGCAAGCACCGGAAGATCCAAAACAATAACAATAAAACATATTGTTGAGAATGAGGGGGGTCAGAGGAGGCCTAATACTCATGTAGGCAATGGGACATCCCCTCAAAGAAGGGTCACAGGAAGGGATAAGTCAACCAGGGCGTAGTATAGCACCAAAGCAACACAATATTCCTTTTTTTGGGGGGAGGCATCACCACACTCTGGTGGGAGTGGGAGGCCCAGCCTTGCTCCTGGAGAGCTGCTGCTGGATTTGAACCACCAAGCCAGTAGGCCACTAGTCCCGCATTCAACCACTGTGCCACTGGGGCTCAGCCCTCCTTTTTTTTTTTTTTTTCTTTTTTGAGGCTTCCTCATCCCCCATTATCTGGACCCCAGTCCTGCCTTTCTGGCCAGATTGGAGCATGTACCCTGGTATAGATAAGAGCTCATGACACTGGAATTCAGGTCAGATAAACTCCTCAGGAAGAGGAGAAAGTAGAGGGGGGTAGGGGTTGGGAGAACTGATTGCAGTGATTGGTGTATAATTCACTCCCAGGAGGATGACTAGCAGAACCATGAAGGTGGGGAGACAGGTGTCAGTGCAAGATATGAAAACAACAATAATTTATAAGTTACCAAGGGTTGGAGGGGAGAGTAGGGAGGGAGGGAAAAAAGAGGAGCTGATAGCAAGGGCTCAAATTGAAAGTAAATGTTTAGAAAATGATGATGGTAGCATATGTACAATATGCTTGATACAGTTGATATATGGAATCTTTAATGACCTGTAACAGCACTCAATAAAGTCTTTTAAAAAAAAAAGAGGGAGGTCAACTGGACAAGTATATTATACCATGGTTCAATCCACCATAACCAAGTTTACAATAATCTGTCTGATAGTAAAGCTGTTTGATGGTTTTTTCCTTTTTCCCTTTTCTTAAAGGAGTGACCCCAGACAATGTGAGGTCTTCTCTTTCGATGCAATTCTTATGAAGTGCACATTAGAGGGCTATGTATGGTTCAAGGTCAGTAAGCAGATAGTCTATCCTACTGATTAGGAATTGTTCTCTAAGATTTGTTTAATTGTGTTTCACCTTACAGTAGTAGACTTACATAATATTTGTCCTTTTGTGATTGCCAGATCTTAATTATTCTCCCTCTGATCCTAGCTCTCCCCCAAGTGTATAAAATCTTAGCAGATGCCTATATATTGGTTTCAAATAGGCTTGGTGTGTTGGGCAGGGTTCTTTTAGAGAAATAAAACCAGGACACTAGCAATTCTCCTTATATATTTATATATAGAGAAGGGTATATAAGATAAGAAAGAAACAATTAACTATCTATAAAGCAATACAAATTGCTTGGTGTAACTCACTTGCGTGAGGCAACTAGAAGACTGGCAGTCCTTCAAGTCTGGAGGGCCGCTGAGTAGTTCTCTGTAGAGCAATTCAGGCTATCTGATCACAGGCAGCAAACAGCAGAGCAGGTCGCCAACACTCATCCAGATGACAGAATCCCCAGCTCGAGATGTATATCCCAGGAGTGTGGCGAAGTAGGGCTTGAAGGATCGTCAACTCACAGCTCCACAGTCCACGATTAGGTGCCCCACAGGGAGTGTTGCTTGGAGGTTGAGGCACAGGAAGAACAAGGCAGTTGTCTGGTCTGAAGATCCGAAAGCAAGAGAGCAAGGGTGGAGCTTGCCAACACTTCTCAATCCCCGCCCTTCAATTGATCGCGTGTGTTCACTGGCCATGTCGTCACAACAGACCTACCTATTGTCTGTGGCCATGTTGGCATACCAAACCTACCCATCACACCTGGGAGAATCATTTCCATATAATGCAATAACTTATATTATTATTGCAGTTGCAATAATAATGTTGCAGTCTTTGTTTCTGGGAACCTGATCTTCAATCCATGATTTATAGGACAGAAATTGGGACCATAGGACTGTGACCAAAACTACACAAAAGATCCTAACATTAAAAAAAAATTATTGTGGGCTCCTACAGCTCTTATAAGATTCAATACATCATTTGTATAGAGCATATTTGCATACATGTTGCCATATTCATTTCCAAATATTTTCTACTTGAGCCCTTGATATAAACTCCTCTTTCCCCCTCCCTTTTTTAATGAATCATTTTACTGGGGACTCATACTTCTCCCCTCATGATCCATATATACATCAATTATATGCAGGCCACATTTGCACACTTGTTGCCATCATCACTCTCAAAACACCCTCCCTCCATTTAGGCTCCCAGTACCAGCTCCCCCTATTTCCCTCCCCTCTTTCCCCCATGAACCCTTAATAATTTAGAAATTATTATTACTTTTTCATATTGTACACTGTCCAATGTGTCCCTTCACTCACTTACCGGTTAAAGATCCTAACTTTTTATTGGAGCAGCAGACCTTAGCTGCCATCCTGGATATTTTTGGTTGTATGAATGTATTGATATTGTGAATGACATGTCATATTAACCATCCTCAGATCTTAAGGTGACCAGATGTCCCACTTTTTTAAACAATTAACAACATCCTGTGGCGTTTTAAAATTAAAATAAATATATTACAATACTACTTTTGCATTCTATGAAAATTGTTGCTGCTCCATATAGACCCAATTTTTAATCAAGAACAACCTTCCCCCCTCCCCTCCCCAGTCAATGGTGTCCCGCTTAAAATCTTGTCACCTTAACTGCTGCTGTTTATGTCTTTGCAGCTCATTATGGTAAGGTACCTCTCTTGCTTCTGATAGTTAGGTGCTGCCATGTACCCTATATTTCTGGAAACTATCTTTTTTTTTTCAAGGATCCAGTTCTGTACTGACATACAGTCCAGATGTTTGTGGGGCTGGAAGTCTTCTTGCCAGGATCTCTCTCACGATTCTGGTGAGGTACATGTCCTTCAGTTCCTCCTGCATCAGACCCTGCAGGATGGTTTCACTGGGTCAGGTCTCCCTGTGTTGTAGTCTTCTAGGACCGCCATAACAACAATCCACAAACTGGGAAACATAAAAACCACAATTTGGTGGCTTGTCTTTCTTGTTTCCTAGTTCTTGAGGCCAGGAATCTGAAGTCTGGCTTTGAATTATGTTAGTTCCATCTGGAGGCTCTGTGGGAGACCTGTTGTATTTCTACTAGCGTCTGATGGGGTCTGGCGATCCTTAGCATTCCTTAACCTTCAGCTGCATTCCTCCAATCTCTGTATTTATTGTCGCATGGCCATCTTCCCACTGAGTCTTTATGTCACTCCGTAAGCACACATCTGACTACCAACTTGAAGGCAGCAGTTCAAACCCACCAACTGTTCTAGATAGGGTCACTATGAATCAAAATCCATTAGATGGGGGTAGATTTTGCTTTGTTTTTATTCTAATAAAATCTCATGCTGATTTAGCTTACAGCATCTTCAAAGATGTTCAAGTATCTTCAGAGACCCTATGTCCAAACAAGATTGTGTTCACAGTTCCATTCACAGAAGAACTTCAATATATCCTTTGGGGGGACACAATACAAACAATAAACCCATTATTATGATTCTTATTGTCAATCATTTTATTGGAGGGACTCTTACAAATCTTAGGATAATCCATCATTCAATTGTATTAAGCATACTTGTACATATGTTGCCATCAACATTTCCAAAACATTTTCTTTCTACTAGAGCTTTTGGTATCAGCTCCCCTTCTCCCCCCCTCTCTCCTCCACGCCCACTCTTGTGACTCCTTGAACAATAACTTCTTGTATTAAAGTATATCCCCTCTTTGTGCCCTTACTGTTATATGTGATTCGTGATCATCCCATGCGTGCAGTGTTGAATCATGCTATACGAGTTTCAAAGCTGTAACCAAGCAATGGTATTTTTACCTGCCTCATACACATGTGAAAGTTGAACATTGAATAAGGAAGACCAAGAAAGACTTGATGCACTTGAATTGTGATGTGAGAGAAGAATATTGAAAGGACAATAGACTGCTAAAAGAATGAATTTATCTGGCTTGGAAGAAGTATGGCCAGAATGCTCCTTACAGATAAGAATGGTGAGATTTCATCTTACAAACTTTGAACATATTGGCAGGAGAGATTGGTCCCTGGAGAAGGTCATCATGCCCAGTTATGTAGGTTGGTGTCAAGAGAGAGGAAGGTCCTCAATGAACTGGACTGAGATAGTGGTTGTTACAATAGGCATAAGCATAAGAATGGTTGTAAAGATGGTGCAGAAGTAGGCAGTGTTTCACTCTGACGTTCACAAGGTCACTGTGGTTAGGAACTGACACCATGGTGCCCAACAGCAACAACAAGAACATCATTAGGCCTGTCTTCCAAGATGACTTGCACTACCACCTCTTTGTCTAGTGATGATGAGCATTGCCACCTCTTTGTCTAGTAATGGAAACTTAACGGTCTGTTCCATCCAGCTACTTTTATCCACTCTGTTGTTTGGGGCTGTGGTTAGGTGCTATCCAGTTCTGAGTCAGAGCAACCCTGTGGCAATAGAAAGGAACACTGCCTGGTTCTGTCCCAGTCTCACAACTGTTATGCTTGGCTCCATTGTTGCAGCCATTGGGCCAGTCCCTCTTATTGAGGGGCTTTCTTTTCTTTTTTCTGACTCTCAATTCTACGAAGCAAGATAAACTTTTCCAGGGCTCTTTTTGATAACATGTTTGATGAAAATGAGATGAACTCTGACCATCTTGGCCTTCTAGCTGTACTTCTTCCGAGACACATTTGCTTGTTTTTCTGGCAGTCGATCTATCCCATATTCTTCACTAATATCTTAATTCAAATACTTCATTTCTTTGGTAGTCTTCCTTATTCAATGCCCAGTTTTCATGCGCACACGAGACATTTGAAAATATAATGACTTGGCTCAGGAACCCCAGAGTGACATCTTTTCTCTTGAATACTTTAAAAAAAGAGATATTTTCTAGAAGATTTGCCCAGTCAAACTTGTTTGATTTCTTGGACTGCTGCTTCCATGAGCATTGCTTGTGGATCCACCTTCACACCCCGATTTTCCTGGGACGTTGATCCTTTCTCTCGCTATCAATTAGAGCAAAGTTAGTGCATCGGGTTCACGAAGTTGTTTAGAGATAGTGCTGTGCCACATGAAGAACTGTCCCAGGATGCTGGGATGTAATTTTGGATGTGTGTTTTCAAGATTAAAATTTGTGGAGGAAGAGAATGAAGCAAGATTAGGCTAAACATGATACACCACAATAAATCCCTCCGCTGACCCGCAGGAAGTTCTGAAATGGTTTACATCTGACCAGAATTGGGGTGATAAGGGCATGATTTTACACTCGCACATCACCAATCTTTGGATACAGGCTGCTTGGGTAAGGGGCCGTGACCTCAGGTGAGGACTATTTCTAGTGACCCACAGTTGCTGCCAACCTCACACCCGTCCTTTGGGCCTAGCACAGCTTCCTACACAATCTTACTTCCCCAATTCTCCTCACTGTACTTTTGGGTCACTTCTGGTACAAAGGTACTATACTGCATCCTTGGATCAGGGTTGACTTCTGGGTAACTCCAACCTAAAATAGTTTTTGGGAGGTTATATAGTTTAAAGATAATTACACTATTAAATGGCAGTTATTAATTATGATAGTAATGACTAATATACACACCATATTTTACCGTTAATGATTCACACTCTCATTTTCTTAAACCTGTCATGAGTGTGTTTGACTAGATGGTTACTAAAATCTTTAACCCAACTATAAAGTTCTTCAATCTCCTTCCCATTCAAGCTTATCCTTCACCATAAGGAACTGATTCTTCTTATACTTAGGACTCTGCACCTATTAAAAAAAAGATGAGGTAGGAAATACCTGCAAAGATTAGCTTTGTTGTTGGGTTTGCTAAATTAGGTACTCATTCTTTTACAGCGGAGACATGGCAAAAGGTTGAGGGCTGCCATTGAGTCTAAGTGTTGACAAGTCTTTCCAGTTTTCCTGAGGTGTAGTCATTCTGGGGGTGGGGACTGCTCATGCAGGAAGGATGTTTGTGAAAAATGCAACTGCCCCTACACATTTCCAATGACTGGAGGCATGCAGCACCTAGGATGTTAGAGAGGAGAAGCAACTCCCCAAGTTCAGGAGCGTGCCACCCACGGATGAAAATGTAGAGTGCTCCAACTGAAAAATAGGAAATTGAAATGTTCTATAAGTCTTTGAACTTTCTAAATTCGATAAAGGCGAAACACTACAGCAGGGTATAATTGTTAAAAGAGTGCTGCTTAAGGAATACTCTAAGGAGAGATAGACATTAGAGATTATTCAAAGTATGAATTTCTATCTATGAGGGGACTTCAAAAAGTTGGTGGAAAAATTCCATCATCATTTCATTCTTTCTCCACCAACTTTTTGAAGTCCCCTCATATGTAGATGGGATCCAAGGGTGGTACAAATAATTAATGAACTCAACTGCTAATGAAAATATTGGAGGTTTGAGTATTCTCAAAGGTGCCATAGAAGAAAAATTTGGTGATCTACTTATGAAATATTAGCTGTAAATTTTATTCTATGGGGCACATTTTTTTTGCCTGATACAGATGAGTTTGCCACCAGTCAAGAGTGATTTGAGAGGAGCAATTTATTTATTTTGTTGTTGTTACATATGTAGATATATGTTCTTTCGCTGTTACATTCAGGTTAATATATAATAAGAAGACATTGTGAAGCAAAACCATTGATCCTTGTATGCATTTGTTTATAGAAAGAGATTCATATTGAGAGATGGCTTATACAGTTGCAGAAGTTGCTTCTGAGCTAGATGGTTGCTTGTTTACTTTCAAGTCTATAAGACCCCAGATGCTATATATTTTGATAGCCGGATACCATCCACTTTCTTCACCACCTTTGCTTATGCAAACATTTGTTTTCAGCGATCATGTCAGGAAGGGGAGCATCATGGAATGCCAATTTAAAAGAACAAAGTGTTCTTGCACTGAGGAAGTGCTTGAGTGAAGGTCCAAGGCCCATCTGTTGTCTTAATACCACCCTATAAATATATGTATGCTGGTTGACTTCCCCATCATCCTATATAAGAGTATCTAGTTTTTAAAAACAGTTTTATTAAAATGTCATTCACATGTCATACGTATAATACAATAGTTCAATCATATAAAAATATTGTACATGTAAACAACCTTGTACATATAAAAACCATTTTCAATTCTAGGACATTTTCTTCTTCCTTGTACTCACTGTTATTCATGTAATTATTTTTCTAATTGTAGCCAAAAATATACACAACCAAACATTCACTAATTCAACAACTTCTACATGTATAATCCAGTGCCATTGATTATACTTTTCATGTAGTACATTATTGATATAATTTTCCAAATTATCCCACCACAGTTCACATAAAGTCAATGTTCCCTAAACAGCAATTCTTTCTCCTTCACACATGGTAACTGTTGGTTAAGTTAGGGTTCTTTCTTTCGTAGTTATCTTGATTTAGTATTCATATATCATACACTTTCTTATTGAAGTTGATTTTTAAATGAGTTGTATATGCATCATCACAATCAGTTTTAGTGTTCCTTCCTACCTCCCACATTCATTGTTTGCTCCCCGAATCCTCTCACCCTCTTCACCTGCTACCCCTCCTCCACAGCCCTGGTAAACCAGCTTGAAGAAGAGATTTCAATTAGTTATGCTATTCACATCATAGCCCTGGATCCATGAGAAGCTAGGTGGTTTTCCATCCTGTAAATATACAGTTGACTTCTCTAATTATGTGTTCCACACCTGTGGGATCAGCCAACTGCAGATTGAAAATACTAGAAGAGAAAAACGAACAGCAGTGCAATTATCAATGTAATTCCTCAAAGAATAAACTGGGCTGTAAAAATCCCTACCAAAACAAAAAACTTGCTGTCATCGAGTTGATTCTGACATAAAGTGACCCCATAGGGCAGGGGAGGACCCTTTACAGGAGTAGGAAGTCTCGTCTTTCCCTTGAAGAGTGGCTGGCTGGTGATTTTGAACTGCTGACTGTGGGGTTTGCAGCCCATGCTACCCACCATGCCACTGGAGTTCCTAGGTATTGTAAATAATCTAGAGGCGATTTAAAGAATCTGGGAGGATGAGCATAGCTTATATGCAAACACTAATCCATATGAAATTAGGGATGTGAATATTTACAGAGTTTGGTATCAGAGAGGGTCCTGGAGCCAATCATCCCCCCTCAACTTCCACCCTGGATGATATGGAGCAACAACTGTTTGTAAGTTTGAAACATTATCTCTAAATGAAATTCTAACTTAAACCTTAAACCTAATTCTAAACATGTCTGACTTGTTAAGTCACATCTCCACACAGGAGAGTTCATTTGCCTGTTCAAATGCAGGGGAGGAAATAAAATGGATGGATTGCAGAGATACAAGGTCATGGGGCAATAACTCTTGGTGAATAACTGAAAGTGGGAAATTTGGAAAGGGAGGGTCAAGGATGGCCCTGTCGTTTCATATTTATGGATGGATGTTCATACCATTGGGCTGATAACCACAGGGGACGACATGGACGCTTTCCTCTGTTCTATAGGCTTTCTGTGAATCAGAATCAACTCCTCGGTGATGAGTTTGATTTTGATTTTGAGTGCTAGTTACAGAGCTAGAGAGTGCCAGCAGAGGAGAGGACGCGGGAAGCTTCCACAAACCAACAAAAAGCAGAAAACTCTTCAAGTGATTTTAGGCCTTGTGACAAACCCTTGTGCAACTGAGCAGATCCGTGCTCCTCAAGGTTGGCAAGGGCTTCTGGGTTTTCAGAAACAGATCTTTGGGCAGATCACACCAGGTCTTTCTTCGGAGGTGCCTCTGTGCTCCAGCAGATGACCTTTAATGTCCAAGCACTTACCTGTTTGCAACCCCGAGGGATTCCCATGGGAAAGAGTCCAACATTCTACAACCAAGTTGTGTAGGGTTCCCTCCCCCCTTTACTTGAAGCAGACAGTGTGTTTGAAACATGAACCTGGATTGTAGGAGTCCACCACTTAACCAACAGTGCCAGTGGAGTATGCACTTTAGGATAGCTGAACGAGGCCTTACCAGTTGTCTAAATCATTCATTTACACCAATCTTCTCATTCTACAGATGAGAACACTAAAACCCAGTAATGGAGTGAATTTTCCAGGTGATATGTCTAGAGAGTGGCACCCTCTTTGATCCAGTTCCACTTTTCTTTACTATGTCCCCAACATGAACAGGATACAGTGGGCTCAGAAGGCAGTGCCATGTGCAGAGGGGGGAGGAGCTCCTTCACCTTGTCTTGTGCCTAAGCAGCAAAAAACAAAATAGGAGAAAAATCACTCCCAAGATTTCAATCATAACCCGAAGAAAAAGATAAAAAAAAACCCAACAAGAGAACTGTGTAAACCAAGAAAGTACAGGGATATGCACACAAATTGCAAGTCACCTTTTTGCTTTTGGGAAGCTGCTCACTCCCTTGCTCACTTCTCACTCTAGATGTGAAGATGAAGGCTTTTTTAAAAATTAAAAATCGTTTTATTTTGGGTTTATACATCATTTTTCACAATACATAAATAAACATACTGTGCCAAGCACCTTCACATGTTCGTTGCTATCATCATTCTCCAAACATACGCCTTTCCCATTGAGCCATTGATATCGGCTTTTCCATCCCCTCCCCTCTTTCCCTGCTCTCCTTTCCCCATCAACTCTCAATACTTTGTAAATTATTATTCTTCTGTCATATCTTACACTGCCTGACCTCTCCCCCAACCCACTCCTTCATATAGGAACTTATGTGTAGATCCTTGCAGTTGGTTCCATCTCTCTACCCCACCTGCTCTCTACCCCTCCAGCACCTCCAATATCACCACTGGCCTGAAGGGCTCATCCGTCTTGGTTTCCCCACATCTCCCGCTCCCCTCTCTACTAGTGTACCTTCTTCAGTCCATCTGAGTTTGTAGGGTAGAGTTGGGACCATGATGGTTGGGGGGAGGAAGGCTTCAGGAACTAGAGGAAACTTATATGTATCATCTCTGCCTGGCTGCCCCCTGGCTGATCTGTCTCCTCCCGGTGACTCCCCTGTAAAGGGGAAGATGAAGCCTTTGAAGTCCAAATCTTCTGGCTTGTTTTAAGGTTGCAAGAAACAAAGAAGCCTTTTGTCTTTAATTTGTGTTTACTTTAACATAGCTAAAAACCAATCTCAGATTTTTAGCCAAGGCTTCCCCAAAGTTGCACAAATGTTTCATTTCAGATTTCCTGGGTGAACTATCAGTCAGAGGGTGACATGGAAGTTCCAGTTGTTTTTCGGAAACTCTTAGTGTGTGAGGACATGGACAATGGTGGGGGTCAAAAAAGAGTTCGGAGACTTCCTCAATTTTAATTTTCCTTGGAATTTTAGCTTTTTTAGAAAAAAAAACTATTCTCTTTGTGACAAAAGAGACATAAAGGGACTTTCAAGGCCCCTTCCAGTTAATAGCATTTGGGGCTGACCAGAAATCTTAGACTTCTTCATAAGGTCACCCTGTCCACCTTGCACTTTGTAGTACCTCGGCTGGAGGAGGCCCAATGTCCTTATCATGGCAGCACTAGGTTTCTTTGTGGGTCACCCCTTCATGGATCCATCTGTAGAGTATTTAGTGGGAAAAAACAATGATTTAATTGATTCCATAAGCGTGACTGAGTAATAGAAAAAGGACAAGTGACTTTTCATTAACATTTGCTTTTTTAAAATGATATCTTATTGGGCCCTATTTCACATATCCTACAATGGAATCATTCATTGTATTGAGGAGATTTGTGCCGTCATCATCACAGTCAAGGAATTCAAAACACTTTCTTCTTGTGCTCACCGCCGTTAGCTCCCTACCTCCCCCAGCTCTCCTGCCCTGTCCCTGGACCTGTGGGCGGCAAACTTCAGCTCACCGGCCGTACGCGCCTCTTTCAGTGTGAATGTGCGACTCTGAAGTAGCATTGAAAACAGTTGAACGTTATGATTTCAGAGCGTGGTGACTTCGTTAGTTTGGAGAAACCTATTTAAGGCTCTCGAGTGATTTTAAAGTTGTTAGGAGGGACTGGATTGGCTCTTTGGTCTCAAGAGTTTGCCGACCCCTGACCTAGGCCCTGATCAGTCCAGTGTTTGTTGCTGCTTCTTTCCATTCACGATGGCTTTCTGTATCTGGAGGCCAGATACAGCTCACTGTAGCTATTAGCTCACTGTAGCTATTAGCTGGATTGATACAGAATGTACGTTGAAGAAGCTGGAAGAAATAGTAACTTCAAAGACTTGAATCCAGGTTCAACTTACTGTGGTCAAGCGAACTCTGTGGACTCAAACTTAGAACCTTAGGTGACATGGTATGGAACACTGGGAGTTTTTTTTTTTTTTTTACCTAAAAAACAAACAAGGAAGCAACAACAACACAAGAGGATATGCTGGGTATGTCTTTGACGTTGCCTCTAGGCAGCGGATCTGCAAACTGTATGTAAAGATAACCCACACTACAAGTTTCAAAGCAAAGCAGCACTGTTGCTTTGTGGGCTCCATGGTTTCCACTTGCTAGTCCAGGACACAGATCATCCTTGAGGGCCAGGGAGTGACCACTGGGCACGGAAATGTCCTTTGTGGAGAGCAAGAGTCAGCACATTTTTCTTATCCCCATTTTACTTTTCAGGATGTGGGAGGCAGAAAGGACAGAACATGCAGCTAAGCAAAGGAGGGCTGTCGAGCTGGGACGCATACTTGTGACAAGGAAGCTGAGCAAGAGGCTGCCGGTTGTCCTGAAGCACTTTCCGAGAGACTCATTCGGGTTCAGTGGATCTCAGCTCCACTGAACTCCCAGCAATTACTCCACAGCTGGTTGAAGATGACGCAGGAAAGAAAAGTGAGTACTCATTTCTTTAGGTGGGCACCTGGCAACTGTTAACGAAGCAGTAGATCATTTCCTTGCATCAAACAGCAAGTCCCTAATTGTCTCAAGGTGCAGCTGAGATGGGGCTGGCAGCTGTATTTCATCTATTTCCTCTGTGGTCATTTGAAGTCTCTGCTGCGGTCACTTTTAGCCTCTACTACATTATCATCTTCTGTGAGGCTGGCATTCCCACATTACTCCATTCACCACTGGATGCCAGTAGAGGACTGTGGCTTAAAAGGTTGAAAATGATCACATCCAGAAGGCCAGTAAAATAACTGTAGCCATCAAAGAATGGATTCCACTTTTCTAGCATTCCTAAGATCCAGTAATGGTTCAAGTTATATGGAGAGGACCTGGACGTGGTATCGTGGCTTCCCTAGTAGAGAATTAATGAGGATTTAGAATAACAGGAGCCAGATCATTTCATACCATTTCAGCAAGTCACTGAAAAACAAAAACAAAAGCAAACTCACTGCTATCCATTCGATGCTCTTATAGTGACCCTACAGGTCAGGACAGAGCCATCCCTGTGGGTCTCCGAGACCATAATCGTTCTTTACAGAAGTAGTAAAAGCCCATCTTTCTCCGGTGCAACTGCTCACGCCTTTGAACTGTTGACCTTGCAGTCAGCAGCCCAATGCATGACTTCTACACCCACCTACACTCACCTTAGTCAGTGAGTAGCTGGGACAAATTTTAACCCACTGTCTGCCAATGTTCACTACTATTTGTTCCCTTTAGGGTAGACATTGTCCTTGTTGACCGGGGAAATCTATGAATTACCCCCAGGGATTGGATTGTGACGGTCTTCTCTCAAGTTGGGAGAAATAGGAACAATGGACTTCTCCGTCGTTGTTGTTGTATAGAAATCATCCGAGACCTTGTTGGAATACACATTCTGATCCAGGTGCAACATTTCTACTATGCTCTCACGTGGTTCATGTACTTGCTGCACAAGAGAGTGCACTTTGGGAGGCAAGTGTTTGGTGTGCAGAATCTGGCAACGACAGAAAGGAGGCGTGGGCTCCACCTGCAACCCTCTGAGGCGTTCTTAGCAGGTCTCCCACCAAATATTTATCAGGGGGAACCTAGACTCCATTTTAGTGTCTGTTGGTCCCTCCATCTCTCGTCTTCTATTTGAACATCCTCGAGGGTCAAGTGGAAAAGAGGAAGATCCTCAATGAGATGGATTGGCACAAGGTCTGGGACAATGGGTTCAAACACGGGAAGATTTAGAGGATGGCACAGGACCAAACAGGGGTTTATTCTTTTTTTACATAGTGTTGCTGTGAGTCAGAATGCATTGACAACAACACATTGAACATCAAGGAACACTGGCAGGTCTGTGGTTAATGTCCAGTTGCTTGCTCAATTGCTGCCCCAAAGTTGTTGGTTTTAACCCGCTAGCTGCTTGTTAGCAAAAAGATGTCGAAGTCTGTTTCTTAAAAGATAGTTGGTGTGAAAGATGAAAATAATATTGCACAATCTATCAGAGTTGGGGGGAGGGGTGGGGAAAAGAGCTGATACCAAGGGTTCAATAGAAAGTAAATGTCTAGAAAAGAATGAGGGCACCATGTGTACAGATATGCCTAATTCAATTGATGCAAGGATTGTGCTAAGAGTTGTAAGACCCCCCCCCCGCCAATAAAATGATGTTTTAAAAAAGGACTACAACCTTGGAAGATGCCTGGGGGCAGCTCTATCCTGTTCTAGAGGCTCATTGTGAGCTGGTACCAACTCTGCAATGGGTTGGGTCCAAATCGTAATGCACTTGGCGGCTAGCTGAAAGGTTAGAGGCTTGAACTCACCCAGAGACTTGCTTAAAGGAAAATCTAGCAATTTCCTCCCCCCAAATCAGCCACTGACACCCCCATGAAGTAAAGTTCTGCTCTGACACACATGGAGTTGCCACATCAAGGAGTCCATTGAATGGACTGGAGAAGGTACAATAGTGGAGAGGGGGGTTGGCGATAGGGGGATATCAGGATGGGTGAGCCCCTTTGGGCCAATGGTTACATTGAAACTACTGGATGGATGGAGAGAAGGTGGTGTAGAGGGATGGAACCAACTGCGAGGATCTACACATAACATCCTGTCTGGAGGATGGTCATCAAAGGAGTGGGGTTGAGGGAGGTGTCAGGCAGTGTAAGATATGACAGAACAATAATAATTTATAAAGTATTGAGGATTGATGGGGAGGGGAGAGCAGGGGAAGAGGGGAAAGGATGGAAAAGCTGATACCAAGGGCTCAAGGGAAAAGGCAGATGTTTGGAGAATGATGACAGCAGCGGATGTACGAAGGTGCTTGGCACAATATGTTTATTTATGTATTGTGATAAACGAAGTACAAGCCCCTAATAAAATGATTTTTAATTAAAATTGAAAAAGTTACATGTTTTTCTGTATATAAAATCCAGGATAGAAACAATGACTGGATTAATCGTTGCTAGTAGGTATGGCAGGGGAGGTTGGGAAAAATGGGGAGCTAATGATGGCTATGAGAATGAAGAAAATGTTTTAAAACTGTTGGTGGTGGTGATTGTACACTTTTTTTTGATGTAATTGAACTATTGAATTGTATATGTGACTTATTTGTGAATAAAACTGTTAAAATGTGATAAAAATGAAATCCAAAAACAAAACAAAACAAAACTAATTTCCTTGACATTAAAACAGATTCAGCTAAAAAAAAAAAAAAAAAAGAAAGAGTTGAGACAACAGCATAGTCATATAGAGGGCTCTTTCAGCAGAAATTGTTAGGTCCCACTAGGCCCCGAGTTTCTGACTCAGTCATTCTGAGGAGAGACCTGAAAATATGCATTTTTAAGACCTTTACAGGGGAGGCTGTTACTCCTTTGTCATGAGAACCACACAGGGGCAACCTCTGTCCAGAAAGTTCACAGCATGGTACGATTTCTTTTTCAAATTTTGTCCTGCTGGCTTGATAGACCTGCTTCCCTTGAGCTCCTAAGTGCCCCAGAGACCAGCACATCCATTATGTTCAAATGAACCCTACACTTGACTTCAGAAAAAGGAAAACCTGGGATTGGTGCCTGGCCAGTAGGAGCCATGCTGATGGGAGCAGTAAAATGGCATGTTTCATGGAGAGGAAAGAATTGTTGAATCAAAATTGATGATAGCAAATTAAAAGAAACTCATGCAGCTGGATTAGTGAGTTCTGGGTTGAGGCTGGACCGGAAGCCCTTGAACCCATAGAGAAGAATGTTTTCCTTTTTGGACTGTTCAGGGTAGCTGGAGGCTCAACTCACTTTGTCACAGGCTCCCTGGATTCTGTCACTCAGAGATGCCCTGCAACTTGGCTTCCAAACGCAGTCATTCCACTCCCCCAAGTTGAACATTCTGCTTTGCTCAGTGCTAACATGTATTTCTTCTTGGGTGATATTTAAGTTGAGTTTTAATTAATTTTTATGTGTATGTTGCCATAAAACACTAGATTCTGCCTTCCAAAAAAAATTCCCAAACCAACCAAGCAACCAACCAACCTAAGAAACCAAACCCACTGTCATTCATCGAGTCAATTCAGAACTGGCCCTGTGGGTTTCCAAGACTCTAACTCTTTACGGGCGCAGAAAGCCTCATCAGTCTCTCATGCAGCCCCTGGTGATTTTGAACTGCTGTCTTTGCAGTTAGCAGTCCAGCACGTAACCCACTGCACCCCCAGAGTTCCATATTACTGCCCGACAATTCCCTTTTTACAGACCTAAGCCCATTTAGCTCAGCCTAAGATCATCTTTCCTCAGCTATTCAGTTGACTAGTTCAACAAGTTACTCAGATTCCACCCCTGAGTTAAGATCTTTGTTCCAAATTTGCCTGAATATCCCTATAGCTACTGTGACTTCTGAAGCACGAGTGTGTATGTGTCATAAGAAACAAGTTTAGGATTCCTCCTTAACCTTGTGTTTTGTTTCCTTGTCTGTATTTGCCCACTGCCTATGGAACCATAGAAGGAGTGCTGGTGGTAAAGTGGCTGTCGGCTGGGTATCTAATTATATGGTCAGCAGTTGAAAACCATCAGTCATACCATGGGCGAAAGATGAGGCTTTCTACTCCCATAAAGAGTCCTAGTCTTAGAAACCCACAGGGGCTATCCTATCCTATAGGGTCACTGTGAAAAGAAAAACAACTTGATAGCAGTGGATTTGGAGCTCATGATGTCATCCCAAAAAAGAGAGTAGACAGAGGAGCTACATTAAGAATTAAGTCTTGGAATAAGAAAACGTTAAGTAGTACAGTGTAAAAATTAATAATATTTTCTAGGAAGTTAGATGGCTTTGGGTTTACATTCTGGTCTTGGTAGTTAAGAGATATGGGTCAAATAAATTCCTATTTGTTTTAGTTTCATTTTCTTTCAAATAGAGCTGATGATAAGTGTCTCATGTAGTGTCAGTATGAAGTAGTGGTTAGAAGCGCCAGACTACCTGGGTTTGAATTTTGACTTGTTATTCATTCATCAAAAAACTTGGAGCAAGTTACTTAACCATTCTGTGTATCAGTTTCTACTTGGACATCTGTAAACGAGGTTGATATCTTCTTCCCAATATGTTACTGCTTGTTGTGGGCTCTTAAGTTGATCTGCCTCAAAGCAATCATATAGGAAAGACTAGAACTGATGCATAAGGCTTCCCAGGTTCTCATACTTACAGAAGGAGCTCATCAGGGATTTTCCCCTCTCATTCACACCACTGACCTGTTGTTGAGCTGGCAAGCTCTTAGCCTTTGTGCTGCCAGAGCTTCTTAATATGAAGTAGTAGTAAGTTCTATATGCGGTTTTTTCAGTTTTGGTCTAACTCCATTCTCAAAGGCTAGAATCCAATGAGAGCATGGAACGATTCCTAATCTCTAATATATTCCATTTGAAGCCTATAAAACTCAAGAACACTGGATTTTGATTGCATTCTGTATGTCCCCCTTTGGGTATATTTGTTATAATGAAACAAATGCTTGATTGTGAAATACAAAAAAAGGTCAACATTTGTACATCCCCCTTCCTCTCACCCAAGACATCTAATTAAAACAAATCCAAAAGTTAAAAAAAAAAGAGAGAAAAATGAGAAAAGGTGCAAGAGCTAGCTCAGAAACTAGGGTGTGTGTGTGTGTGTGTGTGTGTGTGTGTGTGTGTGTGTGCTGGGAGCAGATCATACAGTGCTGCTCAGCAAGTAAACCCCCAAACCATAGCCCTCAAGTTGATTCTGATTCACAGCAACCCTGTATAGGATGTCTGAGGCTAAGCCTTTAGGGGAACACCCAGCCTCATCTTCCTCCCCAGGAGCGGCTGGTGAGTTTGAACCAGGAATCTTGCCATGAGCAGCCCAATGCTCAGTAAGTAGAAGGCCCAGATAGCAGAGCTCAACCTGGGTGGTGAGAGGGAAAGGCTTGTCAAATGAAATATGGGCTACTTTATGAATCAATATAACGAGGCAGTGGAAACAAGTTTGAGTACAAGCTTGGAAGTCTTGAGGCGCTCCCAATTAGTATGTCAGTGGAAAGAGCCTCTCAGAGTCAAGTATTTTCCCATTGTGCTAATATTAGCAATCAAGTCACTCCCTGGCTGTCATATGCTTTTGGATTGTCTGTAAAAGGCAAGTCACATATAAAGAAAAATTAACATGATGGAGCCCGACTTTTCATTCTGATGAGCCAGAGGATGTCTGAATTTGAGGCAATGCTCATGAAGTCTAAAGCTCTCACAGTTGAGTAAAATATTTTCTCAAGTTTATGAAATAGCCCTAAATTAGGATATAATAAAAAAAATTCTATACTAGAATTTTTGATTTTTTCATAAGAAAAAGTCACTGCAGAAGATGTGAGTAAATATGAAGTCCTTCAAGGCAATGTGTAGATGAACACATCTGCACATCATCCTTGAAAGGCTTTTTCTGGGGATTCATTGAATTTCAGTTTGAGCATTTGGCGATGATTGTCAAATAGGAGTTCGGATACCACTCTGAAATGTCCGACGATGATTAAATAAGTTCACCTTAAGTAAAACAGGTTACCTTCTAAAATCACTTAAAGGTCTTAAAAGGCTGTCTGTATTCTTTGGCAAGATTCTAGCATACATTTGCCATTACATTCTTCGCTCCTCCGCTCTTCCGACTACTGATCTTGGATCAGCAGGATCTCCAGTCTGTCTCTCGAACGGCAGACACAAAACATGTGAGCACAACTTCCCCACTCCCCACCACCACAGGAGCCAGTTTCTTCAAATAAATCTCCTTTTCTCTGTCTGTCTGTATGTCACTGTAGCTAATCATGGAACACACACAAAAATCATACACAACGAAACTCTTAAAAAGTGGTACAACTCCCCCTTCCTCTCGGTGATGCCTGTGTGAGTGGAGACTATATCCCCTGTGGCTCCCTCTGTTTCTCACCAGGGGGAGCTTCGTGAGGTTCTCAGACTGATTTCTAGACTCTCATGGAAACTGACTTTCCTCCGTGTGCAAAACGACTGAATAGCATGTATCATTTCCCTTTCAGCCCAAGTCATGTAAATGTGTTCGGATTTGAAGTTCAAATTCCCATCCCCTTTATATGCCAGGAAAAGTTAGCATTAAATAGCAAGTGTCTAATTTAAAAGTGTTTATGATTGAGAACTCCATGAATGTCCTTAGAGAACCTTCTTCCCTATTGAGAATTTAACCGCTAGCACCACCAGCAGAATGCTGTTTTTGAAAGAGGTTCCAGTCGCCCCACCAGCTGCTGCAGGGTATTCTTTACCTTTAATCTTGTATTTATTTGTATAAGGAAGATTTTTTTTCTAATTGAAAAACATTCAAACAGAATGTAAATCCAGATCAAGGGTCAGGTGGGATGCAGGTCTTCTTCACGGGGATGCTGTGGGCCTCAAGTAGTTCTGGTAGGCCTGAAAGTTGGTGAACTGGAAACACGACGCTCTCTGTGAAACACAAGCAAATGTCCCGTTTAGAGAAATATCTACCAGAAACAGGGACTTTCCCCCGGGGACACCAAATGAGAGATGTTGCGCCTGTTGCCTTCCAGTGATATTTATAAACGGCTGGGATGCATCACCCCCATTCTATCTGATAAGTCATAGCAAAAAAGTCGAAGTAAGTGTCTCTGTAAGTGTGCCTACGTTTTAATGATCCCTATGTTGACTGGCCCAAGAAAACAAGCCCTCAGTACACAGACTCTGAAGACCCTTTCATGTGGGGACTTACTTGCGTAGCTGTTTCATCAACTTTTTGAACCAGGCGGTGTTAGCGTTCACGCACACTTTTGAGTTATCCTTCAACCACATGCTAGGCAGGGGAGAAACAGAAATACAAGTGAAGCAGGGCAATTGTCCAGTCAGTCCTGTACTTGTTGTAATAAGGGAAATAATTAGGCTGGAAAATAATTATTCTCAGATCAAGTGACATGGGTCTGAGGCTGCTTTGGATGTGGAATTGGCAATTTATAGCATAAGGTCTGATGAATTAAAACAAACAGACACAACTAATGAGGAATCATAAATGCGCACTCATGGAACCAAGTACAAAGCCGATGGAATCTCACGTTGATAAGTTAGAATTTTGTTGATAACATTTACCAGAGCTGAAGACAGATCGAATAATTCAATACTAAGGTTGGGTCCTTATAAAAGTTGTATCTAAATATCTTAAAAATCTGTTTGGCCATTGAGCTTGGGAAATAAAATAGGTTATAGAAAACACTCTGTGGTCTGAGCCCCGTGGCATAGTGGTGGAGTGTGGGACTGCGACTCATTGGCTTGTGGTTCAAATCCAGGAGCAGCTCTCCAGGAGCAAGGATGGGTAGCTTCCAGGACCACCAGAGGGCAGTGATGCCCCCCCCCCCAAAAAAAGAAAACACTCCCTCCAGGAACTTATATGTGAAAAAAATCAAATAAAATTTAATGTGGGAGAGGTGATAGAGCCAATCACTCTGAGTCTTGTGGAACCAACAGTTTCTTAAATCAACAGTTAAAGCAAAGCTTTCACTGAATCACAAAAACGAGGTGATGATTAATAGCTAATATTTACCAAAATACTTACTATGTGCCATTGTCTATGTTGAGTTGGCAATATGGATCATTTTATGGATTAATTTAACAAAACCCTACCGCAGCAGAAGAGGCACTGAAATAGGAACACATGGGAGAGGTTTGGTTTCACCCCTTCATAAAAGTGTGCATTAGGTAGTTCGTTGACCTCCCTAAGCTTCAGTTTTCACCCCCTGTAAAAAGGATGATAACAGTTTATCTCTTTTCATGGGGTGAATCAGAGCATTGGAATGATGGAATGGGTGCAGAATATGGTAAAGAGTACCCAATCCATCTTCGAACCTGTGAGGCGAGAGTGCTGTAGGAGGCAAGAGTGACAAGTACTTGTCTCAAGTACTTTGTCAGGAGAACTCTGTTCTTGGAGAAGGACATCGTGATTGGTAAAGTGCGGGAGAAGTCGGCCCTCCGTGAGACAGATTGACACCGCGGCTGTCACATGGGGCTCAAGGCCTGGGACACTTGTCAGGAAGACACAGGACCAAGCACTGTGTCATGCTGTGGTGCACGGGGTTATGATGGCTTTGAACGGACTGAGTGAAGAAACTGAGGGGATAAGGGTTGAGCACTTGACTCACTGAGTGCTGCAGAATACAGCATTCAGTACATATTATCTACGAGTCCAGAATACACGATTCATTGACACATAGTGTCCAGCAACCACAGTGTCATTTATTATTAAGAATTTTTAACACCACTTAAAATTAATCACTTTGATGATGCATAACAAGAAGTGGTCTGATTTTCATTGGGGAAAAGAAACATAAATCTCCTTCAAAAAGTTCTTGGGAAAAAAAATCCATTTTGGGGGTACAAATTTTTCAAAGCCCCTCATGTATTTGTGATATATATATATATATACATATATAAATAAATATAATTTGCATCCTTCTAACTTACATAACTTCTACATTTGGACAGTCTCTGGTAGCAGGGATGATTTGCAGTCGCTGAATGAGGTGCAAAGAGATGTAACTTTTGATCTCGCGGTAGCATCTACACTTGAAGCTTGTGTAATTTGCCTCCAGAAAACCTGAAAATAGAATCACTTAAGTTACTTTGGCATGTATCTACAACTAGAATTTAATTAATTAATGTTTGATATTGTGAATTTGAAAGATTGTCACATTTAAAACTTACATTAGTTTAAAAGTTAAATTCCATACAGTCACCCATGTGCTTTTATTTCTGTGTATATTGGCTTGATTATTTGCCAACTTTTTCTGTGAAAGTCTCAACAATAAAATCAGTTTAAAAAAGCAACAACAAAGTACATGCTAAAACTTATGGCAGCATTTGCACTAATGAATGGAAACTGTGGATAAGATAACATTTGGAGACTGTCGCTGCAGTGATTTACAACTGACTCCTAATTAGTGTGAAATAAAATAAAGCAACCTCCACTTGCAGGCACCATGCCTTTGTTAGAACTGGTTTGGGTCCTAGGAACAGTCATTTTCTCTCTTATCATACTTTTCTGCCCTTCTAGTTGGGGAGATACCAAAAAGGACAGTTTCTTGATATTGCTTATTAAGTTGGTCCTTTAGCACAAGTGTAGGGCATTGTTTAATAAAAACTAATAATTAAAACTTCAAGATCATTCTCTCTCAATCACAAAACCATTAGTACTGGAAACATGTGTATACACATACACCTGTATGTTTTAATATATCATTTGCATTTTAATGGGCATTAAAATTATTTACCATTTATCAAAATCCCGTTATGCCTCTTGCCTACTCCGCACTTGATACATTTTAACAAATAAAGGACCCAATGATGTAAATGGTATTTGTAATTTTGTGAGGAAGATGAACAACCAAACAAAAGTGAAAATATTATGGAAGATTGTATCACACGTAACATCCGAACACACGGTGGGAACAGAGGTTTTTACTAACAGCTGCCTTGTTGCAGAGCAATGGAAATACTTCATATAGGGAGAGAAAAATGAGGGTTTTGAAAAGTAAAAACAGCATGTGAGTCAAAATAAAATTTGATGAAGCAGCCTGCATTTCGGAAACGAGATTTGTCCTCTTACCCTAAGTGGAATACTCTGCATGTGTGCAATTTCTGCAGTCATATCAAACTTACCATTGCAATCAGGTGTGGATATATCTTCTTTTCACAGGTACCTATGCTTGAAAACCAGTTTTTCTGAAAAATGCATGTCAAGGTGTATCCCCAGTATACTTACGTCAGAACTAACTATATGGAATTATGTCAAGAACATTCCATGTGCAGGAGGTTGAGGTCACCCGCCTTGAAACCCAAAGAGGGTTTTGTCAGAAGAGGGAGCATTGAGAGGTATAATGAAGAAGAGAGAGACCTCTCAAAACTAGTTTCAGCAGAGTTAAATCTGAAAAGGGCCAGGGATACAGATATTGCATGAACATCGGAGCTCCAGTATTTTTTTTCTTCCATGAATGATCTTAACTTCTAAGAGTTAAATCCCTGAGGGCCTTATTTTCAGAAAGCACCTTACTTTTAGAAATCTAGGATTAGTGGAGACATGTTTTTTCCTTTACTCATTACTGCCCCTCTCCCCCATGCTTCTCCACCCCACGCCCCTGTGTCCCCACTTTCAAATGGATTTTTTTAGAAAAGGAAATGACTGGGGACCTTTTCTACCGAAAGGACAATGAGAAGACAAATGAGAGTTCTCACCAGGCACAGGAGACAAGTTGGTGGCCAGCAGCAGCAGCAGCAGCAGAGATGTGGAAGTGAAGCTCATTTTGCCTGGAGGTGGAGTTCAGGCTTCAGCTCTGAGTTCAAACAGTGCTTCTCAGCTCTGGAGACTCCTATTTATTTACAGCAAGCAGGAGGGCCCTCCCACTGTCTTTGTCTCCAGCAGGTCAACTGTATCACCACTTGTAAAAGCCCCCAAATAGTGCTGAGCTTGCTCCTTTCTTTCTTTCTTCTTTGACTGCCTCTTGCAAACTTGATGAATTTGCTACAGAGGAATCTTAATAGATAATGAAATATTTCTTGAAAATATATACTGTAGATGCCAGAGATGCTGCAGGAAGTTGGAGGTGGGGAGAAAGGAGAAAAAATATCAGTGAGGAGGCTCCAAGACACTCTCTCTGGACTCACTACCAGTGATTGCGGCTTCCATCTCTTCTCTCTGGAAGGGTCAGTGCAAAGTAAGATTACTTACCCAAATGGACGGACGATCATGGAAATTCTCGAAGGGGGCAGTGGGGGCCCCTCATTGGTGGGCCTGTGTCTTGATGAGGGTAACCCTATATGAGCAAAGGTCCTGGCTTTGGTGCACACATTAGTGAGCTTGAGGATCACATGGCAAAGCAGGGATTGATGAGAGCTTTAACTGATGTTGAAACCCCTGCTATGATCTCAACGAATCATGAGCTGCTTAGCTGAAGCAGATGTACAGTTTGGATTTGGGTCTGCCAAATGACCCATCGGGACAGTGGGCACACAGACTTAGCTTTCTGGCGATGTGTGAGTTCTGTGATTAAAACCACCACCAGAGGACACAGGGCTGCCCGGAGAGTGAGAAAGTATATATGTATCACAGTAGACTCATGGGACCACGGGGAAACAACCCCAACAAAGCTTTGTTCTTTGATTCTTTTGTTCTTTTGAAATGAAAGCAAACAAGCACAAACATTTAAGTCACACGGAAGTTTGTCAGCCTCAATGTTCAAATATGTATGGAAGCAGGGGCCGTGGCAACGCCAAACCACTTCATCTGACAGGCAACGAGTTCTTCATGGCCTACATGGTCTCACAGGTCTTGAGGCTGTCTATTTCCCAGTTGGGCATCTCTAGTTGTTAGCGCTTAGGAAAGAACTTCATGCTTCAACCAAGCTGTTTCTTTACAGGTTAGTACTTTGTCCTAACTGAACCCCTTATGAACGGACAAACAAGAACTTTTTAACATTAAAAAAAAATTTTGTTTTACATCAAAGCACTATAAATATTTGAAGATCTGGTGTGTTTGTTGACTCCTCCAGGAAGCAGCTGTTGGTATGAGGGTCATAATAAAAGAGAGGATTCAGAATAATCATTGTGAACGCGTACAGGAAGGATTGGGCAGGGAGCTCGTGTAGACCACAAATATGACCCTGGTGAAAGCGGGTGAGTAGGTGGCAGGGTGGGGCTGAGAAAGGCTGAGGCTGGAAGAAAAGCTGATCACTCTCTGAAAGCTCAACAAGGAGCTCTGGAGAGAAGCCTGCCCGGGAGAGGAGCTCATCAGAGAGCAGAAATGTCCAAGCCCTGCTACCTCTCCTAGGCCCGTCAGGATGGGGTTTTTAAAAAACTGGGCCTCAAACCAGTTCTTTTTGATTGGACTGTCCTGCCGAGAATTTATCAGATAGCTCCCAGATAAACTGAATTAAAATCTGCACTTTAACAAGCTCTCCATCTGGGTCTCCACGTACCATGTGTCTACCCATCTGTATTTTTATTTATTCATCCATCTTTCTCTAGATCTGTCCATTTACCCATGCACTCTTCTCTATCCATCCACCCATCCCTCTGTCATCAATAGGTCTTCCTAACTTTCACTATGAAACCCACATTTACGCACTTGGCACATAAATACTGCCAAATCTTTGAATTTATATCACAGTTTAAAATCCCCTCGGCATCTTAGTTTATCTTTTAAATATCCATCTATCTTTTTTATTGCTTCTCATAAATCATGCCTACTCTTCCTCTTTGCCTCACGATAGCTCCCTGTACAGCTTTGCACATATAAATTCTTTCCCGCACACTTCTGAACAGCTTTGCCAATACTCAGAAGAGGAAGCACATCGCTACTTTCCCCCTAGACACTGGTTTTCTAGACGAAATCACATTGTTCTGGTTTTATATAAGATTTGGCAGGGAATAAAAATTTCCATTTCTTTTAAAGTAATTGGTTTCTGACTATATCTTATTCAGTTCACTTTTGTGCAGTTTGACCTTGGGACCTGAGTGTAGCTGTTTTTATATGTACACTGTATAACTTCTTGTTTAGTGTATAGAGGCAAAGGTCATGAAAGAGACTACAAATAGAATTGAGAGGGCTTTTTTCCTTTTTTTGTTTTAAATAAACTTATTTGCTACTAAAATCTAGGAAATCATTAAACTGGCTCTTTTTACAACAGGGAGCTTATTAAGGAGCGGGTTCCGGAACAATCCTAACATCTGGCTCTGGTTCTTTTAATGCCCAGAATTGTGAATTCAGCTTATCCGTATTGAACAAAGAACAATCAGTCCCAAGATGAGCATCTCCTGGCACCTAGATGAGTCTAGAAGTTTTAAGGCAGATTCCTTACAGTCTCATCTACAGAAATTCCAACAATGTTAAAGTAAAGCAAACAAGCAGTACAAAAGACAGAGTAAAAAAAGTGGGGGGAGGGGGGAGATATTGGAAGCAATATATTTGGAGCCCCATGGAAACATTTGATTAGGAAATCTTTTATAGTTTTGTCCAGAAACATAACATTACTTGGTTTATATCAGCTCTGATTTCTAGGATTAGATACAGAAAAATTAGGGAAAATATGAAAAATTATTAGGAAGAATATTTTCATGATTTTGAAAATAAAACCAGATTTTTCTCTCAAGACCCAAGGAAAACTGTGTGACGCGGTACCGGAGCGCTCAAACTGTACAGGATGGATCGGCCTCAGTAGCTTCACCCAAGGCCTTGTTAGCCAGGTGCCCTCTCAAGCCCTGCGTTTTAACAAGATTCTTCAGTGATAGCAATGTCCCTTCGATCTGAGAGCTGTGTGATGTACTGTGACCTGCCCACTTCGAGATGAGCCACAAGCCATTTCAAATTTTCTCCAGAAAATTTTTAGAACAAGGCGTCTCCTCCAGAAGGTGATGCCCCGCTCCCCTAGTGAAAGTGAACAGTACAAAGGCGCTCACCGAGCCGCAAAGGCCAAGCCACAACAATAACAGGAAAAGTCTCAGGTTGAGACGTGAAAGGGCGCTAACTAGAGGAGCAGCGTAACTGACCCCAGCTCGCCCAGCTAGCTAGTTGGCAGGCATCCACCATAGTTTTATAAGGTTTAAAGTTCCTAAGGGAGAAAACCATAATTTTAAGAGACTTAGAATATAATCAAAGAAAAATGAAACTGACAAAATGGAAACTTTCTCATGCCTTTAAAAAACTAATTAGAAAACAATCTCACCTATTTCCACAAATACTTCTCACCCGAGAAGTAGCTGATATTTATTTGCTCCCACATATCTTTTAGTAGAACAGCAAAGCATGAGAGCTTAGTGAGTAAGAGCTTAGACTCTCAAATCAAAGTACTTGCATTTGTAAATTTGCAATCAGCTCCAAACTCTACTGTTCCCGTCCCCGAGCCTCACTTCTTCATGCTACGAAAAGGACAGTCATAGTAACTCTAGCTCAGAGATATATTCAGGTTATATGTGTGCTTTGGTTGGTGTTTGTATAAATAGCAAACACTCCACAAATATTACATATTGTGACCTTGATAAAAATAGAAAACTTTCAAAGTACATCGGTGAGGTGTCAACTAAGTCCACATGGAAGAAGCACACCGGCCTGTGTGATCCAAGGATGGTAAATAATAAAATCCAAATCTAAAAGAGAGATTGGTATTAGAGCTTAAATTGTGAATACCCAGCTTGCAGAAGACTTTGGGAAGACAATGGAAGCCATTTGCAGGGTCTCCACATGAATAAAGCCTCTGGAGAATGCCCTCTGGTCATAGTCCAGGGATGTGAATAGCTATCAGACAGGGATCATTTCAAAGTCAATTATAGTAGATGTAATTAGGTTAAGATCTAATACTTTATCATTTTCTCTCCCTTTTGACCCACTTAAAGGTTGTTTCAGTTTTTAATATTTCCTGCTTTCTTTTTGACTGAATTTTGCTGTTGTTGTTTTCTTTCTCTTGAGTTTTGTATGATTTTCTCTACCCAGGATAGGTTGATTTGCAGAGACAGTAACTAGTATGATAATGGCCTAGGGGCATGGCAGGGGACAATGAGGGGGAATGGGGAGGGAGTTAGCAATAAAGAATGCATGAAGAAAATGTTCTGGACTGCAGCCCACTGGGACGGAGGTTCAATTCCCGCTCACAGGAGCAAAGGCTGAACCTCCTAATCCCACCACCAGGGCAGTGATGCCTAAAAAAAAAAAAAAAAGAAAAGAAAATGTTCTGAAATTGTGGTGATGATTGCAAGCAACTTCTTTCTTTCTTTTTGCAAGCAACTTTTTAAAAAATAAGTGAATGATTAAATCATCTGCTATGCAGATGGACACTGGGCCTCCACGCAAGTGCTCCCTCAGTTTAAGAACACTTTGTTCTATTAAACAAAGTGGCATTCCATCATGCTCACTTTCCCAATACTATCACTGAAGACATATGGATACATAAGCAAATGTGGTGAAGAAAGCTGATGGTGCCTGGCTATCAAAAGATATAGCATCTGGAGTCTTACAGGTTTGAGGAACAACAAAATCCAAAAGGAAGAAGCACACCAACCTGTATGATCCTGAGGTGTCAATAAGATTTGGTATCAGCCATCAAGAACCCAGAACAAAAAAAAATCATATTATTGTGAATGAGGGAGAGTGCAGAGTGGAAACTCAAAGCTATATGTAGGTAACTGAACATCTCCTTACAAAAGGGTCACAAGGAAGGGATGAGCCAGTCAGGGTGCAATAAAGCACCAATGAAACATATCACTTTGTTCTAGTTCTTTAATGCTTCCTTCCCCCACTATCATGACCCCAATTCTACCTTACAAATCTGGCTGGACATAGCATGTACATGGGTACAGATAAGAGCTGGAAACACAGGGGATCTAGGACAGATAAACCCCTCAGGGCTACTGTTGAGAGTAGCCATGCCAGGAGGGCAAAGAGAAGATGGGGGAGGCAAGGGGGAGCCGATCACAATGATCTACATATAGCCCCCTCCCAGAAGGTGGACAACAGAAAAGTGGGTGAAGGGAGATATTGCACAGTGTAAGATAAGACAAAATTTTAATAATTTATAAATTATCAAGCATTCATGAGGGAGGGGGCAAGGGAATGGGGAGGGAGGGGAAAATGAGGAGCTGATACCAAGGACTTAAGTGGAAAACAAATGTTTTGAGAATGATGATGGCAACAAATGTACAAATGTGCCTGACACAATGGATGGATGGATGGATGGATTGTGATAAGAGTTGTGTGAGCTCCCAATGAAATGAATTTTAAAAAAGAAAAAATTGTTTTCTATGTGAAGTGAATACCAATAAAATTATTTTTTAAAAAGAGGTCAAGTTGGTTTAATTTATGAGTGAGTAACGCTTCTGATGAATTTATTTATAAATCATTTTGGAGGGGCTTGTGCAATTCTCATTATAATCCATACATCAATGCAATCAGGAGTGTTTGTATCTGTGTTGTTCTCATTCCTTTCTAGACATTTACTGTCCATTGAGCCCTTGGTGTCAGCTCTTCACCCCCTCATAATCCCCTGATAGATTTTACATTGTTATTATTTTCATCTCTCACACTCACCCTGACTCCCTTCCTCCATGTTTTCTATAGTTTTTCCCTCAGAAGAGTGAGTGTCTGGCTATGTGACAATCATTGCAATCCATTCCCCCTTTCTCCCCTCCTCTACCACCTACCCTTCTGTTATCACTATTCCCATTCCTGTTCCTGGATTCTGTGTGTCGTGAGCTCCCTTCCCTATCTATACCTGTGTACACATTCCAGTCTAGTCTGAATTCAGAAGCAGCACTGGGGTCATGATATTAGGGGGTGAGGAAGCCTGAAGGAACCAGAAGCATATAGTGTGTTTCATTCTGATGAATGTAAAATGTCACTAGAGTTCTAACCAGACGCATGGTTCCTTGAGTTTGGCCCTCCTTTGTTCAAAATGCTGTTCTTTCAGATCGATGACTTGACTTTTCTTTTTTGTTTTTTTTAAATGGATAAATGAAAATAGTTGTGTCAATATTGGGGTTGTTTTTATTACATAAATAGGGATGACATCAGGATCATCGAGATCCAATACTGTGTGGTGTTTTTTTTTAAAAACAAAACAGTTTTATTGACAGTTAATTCACATATCACACAACTCAATAATATCAAGAGTCATGAGCATTCATGACCACAATCAATTGTACAATCATGACCACAATCAATTTCAGAATATCCCCCATGATTAAATCATCTTTAAAAATAATTGTGTAAATCACATTCCATTCTAGTGCTCGCTCCACCTCCCTTTTTTCCTAACTAATATTCAACAAACATCGGTGGTCTCTCCCCAGTAGCAAAATTTTGTATTTGTTTCAAAGGTACTGGAGTTTTAGAAAGGAGTATGTTTATCATCATATTCATCTTGACTGACCATTCGTCGGGTTTAGGAAAGGCTAGGTAGATTTTGAGTGTCCCTGGGTGGTGGAAATCGTTAAGATAGGGCTAGTAACTAAAAGGTTAGCAGTCCACATCCAGCCAGAGGTTTTTCTGGAAAAAAGCAAATGGTTGGTAGGCTTTTCTCATTTTAATTTTGGGAGCAGTCTGCTGTTTGCCAGAAAATGGTTTAAAGATATAGAATTAGGAAGAGGCATTTTCCCAAAGTAATTAAATTCCTATTTCAATTTTGCTTACATTCAACGTCCATGCAGCGAGTCGCCAACAAATCTAAAGCGTGCTTCCTTCGTGACTAAGCTGGAGACTGCTAGGTGGCAGCATCGCTCACCTAAACAGAGGGCCGATAGCAGTGGTCTGTCCTCAGGTAAAGATGACCCTGCTGCCGGCAAGGGGGCTGCGTTCTGTATTTATTTAGTGTGTGAGTCATGGACTTGATTTATTGATATTTTAAAAATATGCTAAGGTTTGGGATTTATTTTGAATACGTTTAAAGAGTCCTTAAAAAACCCCTAAAAATCTGAAGCAATCCAACAAATTCTGGACCAAGTCCCGGAGTTGTAGTCAGTTGGTGCCTCAAGTTCTCGGGCATGCACACGCGTCAGCAGCTGGCCTGGAAGCTTCTGCGATTTGAACGTTTTCTGAGAGCAGTGGGGACATCACCTGCCCATGTCAAAGCGATCAAACTTACCAGGTTTTTGAAGCAAAGTGCATGAGCTTTAACAAGTTAATCACCTTGCTTCTCCTGGGCAGCATCGTGGACACGAGCCCTTCCCACTGCCAAGAGAAGAAAGGAATGTCCTGTTCCATCTTTCAGAATTCTACCAGACACGAGTGCAAGCAGCGCCGAAATCAACTGCGTTTTCTAATGGAAGTTTACATCTTTCTTAGGTGACCTACCCCAATAAGATTGTGTTTCAGGGTTGGAAGAATACCTCCTACACGGAAAAGCAAAACAAAACAAAAAACTTTGGGAAAAATATTTTTCGTTGTTCACAAAGGACAAAGAAGCAAAAAAGGAAAGTAACATAAGCCCATCACCCAGATATTCATTTATTTATTTCATGCGATCATGTATTTATTTTAAATCATTTTATTGAGAGCTTTTACAGATAGCACAACATTCCATATTTCAATCACATCAAGCAGTATTGTACGATTGTTGCCACATTCAGTTTCAAAACATTATCTTTCTTCTTGAACTCCTTCACATCGCCTTTCTTCTATCCTCCCCTCCCCCACCCCCCTTAAGTATGTCTTTATTGATGTATCTTACACCATCCAGTATATCCATTCACATACAATTTTCTTGTCCACTCCCCTTGAGTGGCGCTATGTAGTTATCAATGCATTCAGCTCCTCAGACCTTTGATGCCCCAGGTATCCTTCTTCAGCTTATAGTAGTTTGCCTGTTCCATTTAAGTGTTTCTCCTCTTTGATTCACTAGTCATTCAGTTCCCCTCTCACTATGCACTCTTTCCCTAGGTAGTCATGCCTCTTTTCGTGCATTCATGTTTACATTTAGATGTGCTTATATTGATATATCAACACCTATTGATCTAATAGCCTCATGATCATTTCTTTGTAGAAGCTTCCTGAGTACCTCAAAGTGCACATATCCTCAAACCAGACTCATTATGTTTTCTCAAAATCTGCTCTCCCCCCACTATTTTCAGTCTTAGTACACGATATTCTTATCCACCCAGTTGCTCAAAAGACAGGAACTCATCTTGAATGCCTTCATATCCCTTTATCCTCTTATCTTTATGGTCCTGAAGAGCTGCTGTCATTTGCACTTCTTAAACTATTTCAACTCTGTCCACTTTTCTCTGTAGTCCTTGCCAGCCCCTCACGCTGAGCTACCATTTGTTTGTACAAATTACCAGAGCAGTCCCCTCACTGCTCTAATGAATGCTGCCCGCCCATCCCTTTTCCACACTGCAGCTCTGCTGCAAAGAATTCCCACTTTTCCCAGGAAGACGTCTAATATGTCTGTGGATCTTGACAACTATAATTTCATCTTCTGCCTCACCTTTTTGCTCTCCAGGCCAGTTAGTGGACCTGTGTGTAGATGGAGTCGAGGACCCGTTACAATCCTTCGGGTTTCCACTAGGAGCCTGAAGCTCACGGGTACAATAGCTGTAAGGACTGCAATATTGTATTTCAAGTGAATATGGCATTTTAATGTAAATAATGTGTATGATCTATGCTTTTTACAACTCTAAAACATCTCTGTGTGTTTTCTATGTGCAGGATATGTGTCATAAGGGACAAGCATGCTTATGTACATGGGAGTGGTAAATGAGAAAAATACAGTAGTCCTTTCCTTGTTGGCAGTAAGTACCAAAGGTTTGAGGGGTCCCTCTAGATCAGTGGTTCTCAACTTTCCTAATGCTGTGACCCTTTAATACAGCTCCTCATTTTGTGGTGACCCCCAACCATGAAATGATTTTCCTTGCTACTTCCCCACTGTTGTTTTGCCACGGTTATGAATCAGGAGAACATCTACTGCAGATTTACTCCCAACCCTTCATTTATGCTTCTTCTCAATAGCAAGTTGTCATGGCCAGGTAGAAATGGAAAATCAATATTTTAAGGCCTTTTCTCTTTTACCCTAACCCTAATATTTAAGGCTTACATTTGAGAAAATCACATTTTTCTCCTGAGTAGCCTGTGTTTAATTCAGAGTTCCCACTTGTTGGTGTCCAATGAAAAGATCCACTCCCCAGGAACTTCTCCCCAACTCTATGATAATAATTCTTTTTCTCTAATGTGTTTCATCTCCATGAGACATTTTGTTTGAGCTTAATATTATATGTGTATTTCACCACTTGTTATTTAAATAAGTTTAACTGTTTCATTCATAAATTTCAATATTTCCATGATCCAAAAGTTCTCTCTTTCACGCAAAATGGAGTTAGACATCAACTGCAGGGTGTTGTAGAGGATGAGAGAGGTAGCACTGTTTCTCTGGAATGGTCTTATCTGCCCTGCCTTATATGTGGTTGTAATGGGTATCTGCATGGTCAGGTAGCAAGCTCTCCAGTGACTCATCTCTGCGTTTCTGTGGATGCTCTTGGTGTGGCAGGGCTCCTTGGACTGGCTCTTTCATGGAAGACCCTGTTGAGGTTTCCTAGTGTATATATCCTCAATGTGACATCACCCACAACTCAGACCATACCCCAAAGACACATTTTCCCAGCCATTTGTTTCTGAGATCCCCTTACCCATTACAAACCCTACTGGAGGCAGACAGCCTAAGTCTGCTCATCTTCAGACTCGGTAGCCTGAAGTGTCCTTGCTACTTCAGAGAGTGGACAGGCAGTCAGCCTTGTTTGTACCTCTCAGTCTCCACTCTGCTGAGCTGCACAACATCAAACACACTGCCACTTGAGTAGATTGGTTGGAAGCAAGAGAAGGGCTTTTCTTGCACACCTGGCAAGTGTCCACAGGTCTCTCATCTCTACATGTTGTGAGGGGCTGGTGAGTAGGTTCTGACTCATAGTGACCCAATGGACAATGGAATGAGACATTGCCCAGTCCTGTGCCATTCTCACAATTGTTGCCATGTTTGGGCTCATTGTTGCAGTCACTGTACTGTGGCACTCAATCTTCTTGAGTGGCTTTCCCTTTTGTGCAGAACATCTATTTTATCAAGCATCATGTCATTTTCCCAGGGACTGGGCTATTCAAAGTCCATGAGACAAAGTATCATCATCCTTGCTTTTTAAAAAAAAATTATATATGTATTTTTGAATCATTTTATTGGGGGCTCATACAACTCTTATCATGATCAATGCATACATCAGTTGGACGCAGACACGTTTGCACATTTGTCACCATCATCATTCTCAAAGCATCCTCCTTCGACTTAGGCCCCTTCAATCCTATGCCACATTCTTCTTCCTATCATCCAGCTTCTCAGATTACTAGTTAACCATACATATTAAATAATTATGGTACAGGATGCTGCCCTTACACATACCTTTTCTGATCTTAAGCCATAAACATTCCCTTCTTTAAAAATTAAATCTCTTATACAGGTTCCACATATATAAAGTTCACATGAGCACAGTGAATTGTTCTAAATTCCCCTTCTTCTCCATGCAATCTATAGTTTATTATGACACACACAGTTGAATCCCTTTGTATAGACAATAAAACTGAGTAAATATCTTTCTGCTTTTCTCTGCTTTCAGCTGAAGTTCAGCTCGTGTCAGTCAAATTATCCTGAATTCCATGTCCTTTTCTGATATCCAGCTTGAATTTCTGGTAGCTTCCTGTGGATGAACTGCGGCCGCTGTTGTTGAATTACCTTCAGCAAAAACTTAATTGCATGTGCTCTCTCAGGGCTAGTGTTCTATAATTTGCACATTCTGTGCAGTGGCATTTTTTTGGAAGGGGTACAAAGACGATCTCTTCCAGTCGGTTGGCTAGGTAGCTGTCTTTCACATTTTTTGTCATAGATGAGTGAGTGCTTTCAATGGTTTACCAGTTGATCAAACATTTCTATTGGTATTCTGCTAACTTCTGGAGTCTTGTTTTTAGCTAGTGCTTTTAGTGCAGCTCGAATTTTTCCTTCATCACCCTCAGTTCTTGATCATATGACCTCTTGAAGTGTTTGAATGCCTACTTTTTTGGTACAGTGCTTCTATGTATTCTGTACATCTTCTTTTAATGCTTCCTGCACCACTCAATAATTTGCCCATAGCATCTTTCAATATTCCAAGTCAAGACTTAAATTTTTTCTTCAGTTCTTTCAGTTTAATATATGCTGACCATATTCTTCCTTTTTGGTTTTCTAACTCCACTAACTGCCTTTTGAAATTTTCTGTTCAGCTTTTTTGCTTCATCACCCCCACCCCCCACTTGCTTTAACTGCTCATTCAGAGTCATTTCAAACATGCACTTTGATGTTATATTTTGTTCCTGTCTTTTAAATAATATTTTGCTTTCTTCATCACTGATGTGTTTGATAGCCTCCCACTTCTCAACAGGCCTCTGTCATTTGTCCAATGCAGCAAATTTGCTCTTGAGATCTTTTCAAAATGTAGGTGGGGTCGACTCAAGGTCATATGCAGGCTTTCATGGACTTGTCTTAATTTTCTTCATCCTCAACTGAATGTACATGGGAGCAGTTCATGGCTTGTTCCACTGTCAGGTTTGTCCCTGGCCTGGTTTAAGCTGCTGGTAATTGAGTTTATCTACAGCCTCTTCCCATAGATGTAGTCAATTCAATTCCTGTGCACTTCAATTGTGGAAGTTCTGTGTACAGTTTCTATTCATGTTGTTGAAAAGGGTATTTTCCATGAAAACGTATTTTGGTCTTTCTAAATCATATCACACAATCTCCAACTTTGTTTCTATCACCAAGGCCATATTCGCCAATTCCTATTGTTTTCTTTTAACATTCAAATCACCAATAATTATAATGCCTCTTGATTGCCTATTTGATTAATTTCAGGTTGAAGAACTTGGTAGAAGCCTGCAGCTTCATCATCACTAATTTTAATGGTTGGTTCATACATTTAAGCGATCAGTGTATCAGCTGGATTTTCTTGTATTCATATCATAGAATACTGTACTTCAAGGTATATTTTGACGTGCCCTTTATGATGATTAATGTGATGCCATTCCTCTTGAATTTGATATTCCTGGCACAGACAGGGATGGTGGTGGACCCTGGTGTGGATGATGCTTTGCACCTTGGAATATGGTCAACTTATAGATTTGTGGGCTGTTGACCTAACTTTTATTTCTGTACTTCCACATTACTAAAACTCAAAACCCAATCCATAAAGTTGATTCCAACTCACAGTGGCCCTATCAAGTTTCCAAGGCTTTGTACAGGGAACAGACAGAAAGCCCCTTCTTTCCTCCAGGGACTGCCTGGTGGGTTTGAACTCCAGAGTTTGCAGTGAAGAGCGCAGTGCTTACTGAACAGCGCCACCAGGGGTCCCTCCCACCTTCATAGTAGGATCTTATTTGAGACTGGGTGAAAGAGGTTGATAGTTCAAATAAAATAAGGTCTGCCTTCCACGTTCATTTTATTTGAACATGCAACCTCTTCCACACAACCACATGAGTAGATGAGGCTACTCCAAAAGCTTAAAGAGAATTAAGATTGGCTTATTATCTTAAACCAATCATTAAAATTCCATTTTTCTAAACCCCAGGTCTGAGAGAGACTTTAGTTTAATTCCTCAGACAGATGTATTTCACGAAACTGCTCTTTCTTGCTTTGGAAGGTGGTTCTCTTTAACCGCGTCACTTTAACTACATCATGGCCCTGGTGGGAGTAGGAAGCCCAGCCTTGCTCCTGGAGAGCTGCTGCTGGATTTGAACCAGCAATCCTGTGGACCACAGTCCAGCACGCAATCACTGCGCCACCAGGGCTCAGCTTGGGAGGTGGTTCTCAAGCAAGATCCCTTCCTGGTACAAGATGACAACAGCAATCCCAGGTGTCATATTCAGACAGGCTAATGTGCATCCCCAAATGAAATGCAAGGTTGCTTGGGACCACTACAAGAGACGTTCAAATGCAAAGATGGAGGGGGGCCATGTGTGACACATCTAACTGGCTTGTTTGAAGTCCAGGGGGCATAGTTTTGGGAGGTAAGACAGAGAAGTGAAGAGGTTCTTCTCCCCTGACTGCTTTAAACACAACAGGGCATCTCTGAGACCAGGAAGTTTCCACACAAAAGAAGAGTTTTGCATTTTGTCCAAGAAGCTGAAGCAAAAATCACTAACAATCTTGTTGTGACTCTCCTGGAAACCATAAGGAGTGACTCTTGTGGGAGGTAGGACACAATTTCCACAGACAAACAGGCTGACATTTCAATTGACAGTGGGGAACTAACAAATACCTTAACACATGTATATACAAAGAATATGACATGCCTACCTTTTAAGTTGCATTCTTTGATGAGCCAAATCACAGCAAGAAAGCCAACCAGTCAATCAGCCGACATTTATTCATTTGGGTCAGTTCCATGGAGGGTCTATTCGTGAACAAAGTCATGGTTACTCCTTTGCTCTCACCTTCAAATGAACAAACGTTTGGAGTCTACTCTAGGCCAGGCATTGTGAAATGTGCACAGCTACGGAAACCAGCTGAAAATGTAGCATCTTTGGGCACATGCTTATTTCATTGGCTTTAGGGTATCTAAGCTCAGCAAACCCTAGCACATGCCATATATACTAGTATATGAGTCAAGTTTTTCAGCAATTTTTAATGCAAGTTTTTTGTGGTAAATTTAGGTGCCTCGACTGATATTTGAGTGACTTGTACTCAAGTATATATTGTAATCTTAAAGCACAAACTAGAATTTCTTTTATCCAGGGTATCTGAGGGTTGGAAAGTTACCCTTTCTTAACTACAAATCATAACAAGTCTTCATATATAAATCATTAACTGGAGTGGTACCTCTGAAAGTGAATAACTGAAAATTAGGGAGGTCACAGGCCTACGAAGAATGGTTTATCAATCATTTTTCTGGAAAAAGCAGACGAACAAATAAGCAAGCTTTGGTCTGTAACCTTTGCCTATTTCCATGATGTTAAGTCTCCCATCATACCTACTTCAAACCACTAGTATGAGTTCACTGGTTGTGAATGTGTACCCCGTGGGCTCTCATGATTCCAGCCTGTCCCACTGTCTGTCAAGAGGCCAGTGTAGTGTCCCTGAGATCTGTGGCAGGAAGTGTTTTATTCTGGGCCTTCATGTCTATCTTTATTTAGCAGAGGCTGGAGCAGTTGGTGTGTTTCCCTATGAGGACTGACAGGAGGATGTATGAGCCGGGCTTTGTCCATTGGATATAACGGGCAAAGCTGATCAATTGGATCATTATGAGTCAAGTATGAGTGCAATCTGAGCAGCCACACTGTAGACACTTTCTTTATTGCCCTAGTTTGTAGATGAGACAAACTGGCACAGAGATCTTATGCTCCAAAGATGTGGGGCTGTGCCCTGGGCTCAAAGCACTTGAAGCAGCTCTATGAGCCCAAGGTTCCAGATTAGAGGAAGAACCTGAACTGCTGTGGGCTTCATGCGAGCTGATGAACAGCTTATCCGCCCCCCCCCCCCCACACACACACACTCTTTATGACTCACTATATTAGGCTCTGATGACGCACATGGATGACTCAAATCATGGGCCATCTTCTGATGCAAAATTCGAGTACTCTTTCCATTCCACTAAGCCTACAAATCCTCGCCCTCTATAGCAAGAATTGCCCACATGCAACCCTCACTTCTTTATTAACTATTTTTCAAATGACACATTGCATTGAGTAAATCTGCAGCACAAGACCTCTTTTAAGTGTTGAAGAGCAAGGCTGTTACCTTGAGGATGAAGGTGCACCTGACCTAAGCCATGGAATTAAAAGATAATTCATTTCATTTTTAATACTTTCACCGACACTTAATTTACACATCAGACATTTCACTAGTTCAATCCCATCTATAACAATTGTGCGCCCATCACCACAATCAATTCCAGGATATTTCGTCTTTCTTGGACTTGATGTTGTTAGCGTTCCGTTTCCCCCCCACTCCCCCACCCCCGCCATGTTCCTTTGAAGCTATTAATCCAGTTGTTTACTCTCTAGGTTTCCCTATCCTGGGTTTCATATGCAGAAAACCTACACCGTCAAAGTAAGACACAAGCAGATGGCCCAACAGCAATGACAGCATGAGACAAAAACGTCAAGAGAAGTCAAAGTTGCCGTTCTTGTTCTTTGGTGTCATGAGTTTGTTGCGACTGTAACAAACTGCTTCTCCCTCATCCTCACAATCGTCCTTACGTCGGAGCCCAGCCTTGCAGCCACTCTGTCCGACCATCTCATTGACGGCCTTCCTCTTCTGCTGCTGCTCCTCCCTAGGAACAAGCATGATGTTCTTCTCCAGGGACTGCTTTCTCTCGAGAGCACTTGCCATGAAGTCTTCTCATCCTTGCCTCTAAGGAGCCTCCTGGCGGTACTTCTTCCAAAGCAGATATCATCATTGTTTGGGTAGTGCCTGTTACTTTTTGATCTTTTTCACCGACACCTTAGTTCAAATTCATTGATTTTATTTTGGTCTGCTTTATTCAATGTTCAACTTTCACCTGTGTATGTGGCAATTGTGGCTAATGTGGCCTGTTTCAGGCATACCTTAGTCCTCAAAGCAACATTTTGGGTTTTCAACACTTTAAAGAGGTCTTGTGCAGCAGATTTTCATAATATAGCAAGAATTGCCCACATGCAACTGTCACTTCTTTATTTGTTATGTTTCAAATGTCATTGTTTGATCTCTTGACTGCTGCTTCCATGAGTATTGATTATGGATTCAACTAAGATGAAATCTTTGACATCTTCCTTCTTTTCTCCATTTATCAGGATGCTACCTATGGGTCCAGTTGTGGAGATTTTTCTTCCCTTTGTAATCAGTTGTAATCCATAACGAAGACTGCAATTCTTTATCTTCATGAGCGAGTGCTTCAAGTTCTCCTCACTTACAGCAAGTAAGGTTGTATAATTGGCATTTCACAGGTTCTTAAGAAGTCTCCCTCCAATCCTGATATCACATTCTTCTTCACATAATCCAACTTCTATGCTGATTTTTTCAGTATATAAATTGAATAAGTATGGTGATATGGTATAACCCTGATGTTCACTTTTCTTGGCTTTAAATCACGCAGTAACCCCTTGCTCCATTCACACAACCGCCTCTTGATTTGTGTACAGGTTCTACATGAGCCCAGTGAAGTGTTCTGGAATTCCTATTCTTTTCTAGGCCTCATAATTTGTTATGGCCTACATAGCCAAATGCTTTTGCATAGTCAATGAGAAATAAGTAGACATTTTCCTGGTATTTTCTGATTTCAGTCATCTGACATCAGTAATGATATCCCTTGGGCCACGTTCTCTGCTGAGTCCCACCTGAGTTCTGGCAGGTCCCTGTCGATGTACTGCTGCAACTGTTGTTGGAGGGTCTCTGGAAGAATTTACGTGCATTGATATCAATGTTATTGTTTTATAATTTGCTTGTTCTGTTGAGTCACCTTTCTTTGGAATGGGCACAAATATGGATCTTTCCCAGTCAGTTGGTTGTCTTCCAAATTTCCTGACGTAGACAAATGAGCGCTTCCAGTAGGCAAAGTAGAAAATATTAAAAACTGGAACTACTCTACATTGGATCAAGAAAGAGATCTAATGACAACTGCTGTAATCCACTCTACAATGTACTGCCTGGTTACAAAGCCTTCGTCATCTCTGCTCCAGAATCAGATGGGATTCACCTGAGACTTAATCTGCAGAGGGGGCCCTAAAAATAGGCCTGGAACTTTCACAGTTAAGCATAGCCTTCTGCAAATTGGATATTCAGAGGCAGGTGTCAATTCTTAAGGAGAAACAGCCTTTGGCCCTATGAGATGACTTTCATAGGAATTCCACAACACAAAGCAGACTTATTGCTGGTGGTGGTCAGAGATGGCATTGCCCTGGGTTCCTCCCACTCACTTTCTGGGTGAAGTTGGTAACTATTAAAAAGACTCCCATCCTCTCATTTTAAAGCCGATGGTTACTGTTACTTTGGGTCAACACTGGCCCTTCCCTCCTTTCTACTGGTTGGTGATAGCAGTCTTTTGCCTAACTGGCAAGACTCATTATGGTAAATTTTTTCTGTGGAAGAGAGCTCCTTGTTTTCAAATGCTCCAAGGATTTCACTGGAATCAGGAGAATGAAATTTGAGAGCTGATCACTTAAACTGTGAGTTCTAAATTTTCTCCTCTTATTAAAAAGGTATTGTTTGTTTTTACAGAGGTGATATAAGAAGAAAATCTTTAAAGCTAATTTTAAAAGATAAATGGATTTTGAAGTTGAAGCTTTTGTTTAAGTTTTACTATCTCTTCATTGCTTCATTTATGCAGTCCAGAGATTAGCTTCCTCAGAGCAAGTCAATATGCTTGCTTTTGGGAGACTGGGTCTCAAGGGAATCTCCACTCATCACCATGACAAAACCAGTGATGAGTCCTGGTCCTCTGGTATGACTCTCAATAGGGGCCACATATGGGATGTGGGACATGAGGTGAGCTAATGATCACTGTTCCTTTTTACTGTAAGTTGAAGCCAATTCCTCTTTGTTATTTCAAACATAGTTGGCTCTTAAAATGTTTAATTAATTTGTGGTTAGAAACAATTTTGTTTTTATCACCAAGTGATTCATAACAGTCGCAGCCAGGGAACTGGAGCAGATTTCCGTTCTTATAAATCTTCTCTGGTCAAGAACTTCTGTGTTGGTTTAGAAGAATAGATATGGGAAGAAAGTTGTCTGACACCACCAAAGTCCAAGAAAATGTTGGAAGAAGAGGTCTACATTGAGTGGGGAAGAGGGAGGAAAGAAAAATATGAGTTAAAATCGTGGTCCTCCCACTTGTTCATAAATTATTAGGTTCTCCAAGTTTCTCAGTTTTCAAAGTGAAGCTAACCATGTTGTGGTTGGTGGCGGCAAGGAGTTGGTAAAATGTGACAACTCTGACTGAGCCCCGGTGGCGTAGTGGTTGAGTGCGGGACTGTGGTCCACTGGCTTGCAGTTCAAATCCAGCAGCAGCTCTCCAGGAGCAAGGCTGGGCCTTCCACTCCCACCAGAGTCAAAAAAAAAAGGGGGGGGGACACCCCTACCATGCATCTTTCTTGATTTGAAAGCATTTCTTTTTCTATTTGGACAAAGTATTCTGGAATTCTCCAGGCTATCCATAGTTTGTATGGTCCACATAATTGAATGCCTTTGTATAGTCAATAAAACACAAGCAAACATATTTCTGGTATTCTCGGCTGTCGGCCAAGATCTATCTGACATCAGAAATGATATCCCTTGTTTTATGTCCTCTCTGAATCCAGTCTGACTCTCTGTCAGCTACCTGTCAGTGTATTTCTGCAACTACTGTTGAGTGATCTTCAGCAAAACTTTATTTGCATGCACACTCAATGATATCGTTCTATAATCTGTTCATTGTGTTTAGTCACTTTTCTTTAGGATAGGTAATACAGATCTCTTCCAGAAAATTGACCACATAGCTGTCTTCCAAATTTCTTGGCAGAGGCAAGTGAATTCTTCCAGCACTTCATCAACTTGCTGAAACTTTTCAATTGATACTTCCTTGATTCTTGGAACCTTGTTTTTGGCTAATGCTTTCAGTGCAGCTTGGACTTCTTCCTTGACTCTTGATCATATGCCACCTTTTAAAATGTTTGAATGTTGGGCTATTTATGGTATAGTGACTACGTGCTCTTTCCATCTTCTTTTGATGCTTCCTGCATAATTCAATATTTTGCCCACAGAATCTTTCATCCTTGTGACTAGACTTGAATTTTTTTCTTGTGTTCTTTCAGTTTAAGATATGCCGAGCCTGTTCTTCCTTTTGGGTTTTTTAACTCCATGTCTTTGCCTATTGTAATATGTGGTTCTATCTTTTCCAGCTTCCCATTGAAATTTTCTGCTTGCCTCGTTGACATGTTCATTTCTTCCATGTGCGCTAGCTTGTCTATAATTGAGAGCCAGTGTCACAGTCTCCTCTCACGTCCACTCTCATCTTATCTTTCTTTCCCATCTGTTCACTGATATTCTGCTTTCTTCGCGTATGATGCCTTTGATGTCAACCAAGAGTTCATCAAGCGCTTTGTTATTAGTTTGCTAAGTGTCAAATCTGTTCTTGATATATTCTCGAAATTCAGGTGGGTTAGATTCAAGGTCATATTTTTTCTCTTGTTTCATTTTTTTTCCAACTTCAAAAATCTATGCATGTGATTATGTTCCTGCAAAAAAATATTGTAAATAGCATGGTCTGCCAAAACAAAACTAGTCTGTCCTGGAAGAACATCACAATGTTCATTTGTGGCAAGGATGGTAAGACTTTGTCTGATGTGCTTTGGACATGATATCAGGAGAAACAAGTCCTTAGAAAAAGATATTATGCTTCATGAAAGAGATGTGCAATGAAAAAGAGAAAAATCCTGAATCTACTTTATATATCCCAAGTTCAGTTATTAATATGTATTTACAGTTGTTTCTTCTCATTTGAAGCCATGTTCCATCAGCAAATGAGTGTCCTGAAGGGCTTACTCCTCAAAGTTTTACATTATTCATGTCACTCTGGTCCACTATACTTTGAGAAGGCAGCTATACTCAACCATAGTTTAAATGCCTTCTGATACCACTGCTGACAACATTCTTCTGTCACTGAGGAGGTTTTTAGTATATGAAAAAATGCTGTTGCTGTCCATAAGGTTTTCAGTGGCTAATTCCTCAGAAGTGGACAATTGATTCATTCTTTGTTGTCTGTTTTTAGGATGAAAGTTCTTCTGAAATCTGTTTAGTTTGGGTGTCTGCTGGCATTTGAAATACCACTGACATTACTTCCAGCCTCACTGCAACACACAAACCACCACAGTAGGACCAAATGACAGACGAGTGGTGAGAGGTAACCAGACGGGAATGCATCTATTTGCTGCTGTTGTTATTGTTGTTTGGATATGACTTTATTTACTTAAAATCAAAGTCATCTGAAAGAGTGAAGCCAAATGACATGTTGCACTGCCCTGTGCCATCTTCACCATCATGGATGTTTGAGTTAATTAGTGAGACTCTCATGTCAATTCGTCAAACTGAAGCTTTTTCTTCTTTTCACGAACCCTCCACTTTCACTGTCCAGAATTCAACCTTGTTTTGGAGAAATCTCCAATTATATGAGTCCGGGCAGACAGTATGACCCCATTTCCACCACAGGACTTGAAAAAGTCATGGGAAGCTGCCAGGGTCGGAGATCTAGAATAGTTTATTTAGTGCTCTTACTCAACACTTTGAATCTAGAGCGATACACGAACAGTCTGTCTTAACTGACAACCCCATGAAAAGTTTTTGGTATGGTTTCTGCATTCCACATATTCCCCCTGGTTTGCACCCTTTTCATCAATTCTGTAAGTTTTCCAGTGTCCTTCTAATTATTTATTTCCCATTGAGGAATTTTCTTCCTAGTCTTAATCTGAAAGTTCCATTGAACCTTGTTCACTATGGATGAGCCTACTAGTATTGGAAATACTTGCGGTATAGCTTCTAGCTTAATAACAAGCCACCACATTAGGACAAACTGACAGCATAGCTGTGGAAGTGAGTATTAGTCCCTGTCTATAAACTCTGTCTATCAGAGTTTAAGTGATGATTTCAAGGAGTTTTCAAAGTCTGTTTTCCAACAACGTTAGTTGCACATGGACTCCGTGCCTGATGCAAGTGAGAGAGAGGAACGTGGCGGTGAATGATAGAGATACAAAGCCAAGGCAGGGTTAGCCAACATGTGACCTGAACTGCGTCATCCTCAGAGTTGCCTTGTGTACTTATGCAAGTGGAGATTTTAGGCTTCAAGTTACTGAATAAGCTCATCTGGAAGCGGGACATGGGAAGGTGCATGTTTAATAAGCTTCCCAGATGGTTTTGACACTGGCTAAATTTTGAGAACTATTTCTAATATACTCATACCAACCATAAATAGGATCATGAAGCAGACACAGTTTTTCTTCAGTAAGCTTTGCATTAAACAGACTTTAACATATCCTTTCTGATCATAAAATGAAAACACCGGCCCTTTCTTGAAGCTCAGAGATAACGGAACTGGTATGGAACCCCGCTGAATTGATGCTGCAGTTAGTGGCTGTCAAAGGAACCTGGTAGTGGAGCGGGTTATAATTTGGGCTATTAAATACAAAGTTAGTAGTTGAAAATCACCTTGTCACATCCTGAGAGAAAAATGAAACTTTGTTGCTTCTGTAAATATTTACAACGTGGAAACCCACAAGAGCAGTCTGCTCTGTCCTCAATGGCCGTCATATGTTTAACCTACTCAACAGCAGTTAGTCTTTTTGGTTGTGGTAGCTGTCAAGTCAGTGTGAACTCAGGGAACCCATATGTACAGCAAAATGAAACCGTGCCTGGTTCTGTGCCATCTTCACAATGGCTGGACAAGGGTTCCATTATTGTGGCTGCCGTGTATTCTGAGTACTTCTCAATGTATTCATGTTCCAGCTCTGTAATGGGCAATATTCTATTGCAGTTCATAGGATTTCCGCTGGCTAACTTTAAGAAGTAGATCACCAAGTCTTCCCACCACCCTCCCCCCCCCCCTTTATGTGGCCTATCTTAATCCGGAAGCTCTATTGAATTCTGTCCACTATGATTGACCCTGCTAGTGTTTGATATCCTGCCTTTGCTAAACAAAGGGTTGGCAGTTCAAACCCACCTACAGACATCCTGGAAGGAAGGTCGGGTGGTATACTTGCCCCAAACTCAGCCATCAGGAAATCCCATGAAAAACTGTTCTCCTCTGACACACATAGGGAGCCATGTGTTGGAATTAGCTTGGTGGGCGTTGGTTGTATGTTAATGTACAAATTCCTCTACTGGAGAGGTGATGAATAATAGGGTCCTGTCATCCTAATAGACCTTTTATTAGCTGCTCAGTTTTATGCCCCGCAGCCAGAAAGAAAGGCATTGCAATAATTTACATAGAACGTCCATTCTTTAGGCTTTCTGTAGGGGACCACAACACTCTAATAACACGCTTTGCTCTATGAAACCATTAGGTCATGTGAAGTACTATTTCAAACAATTTATTTTTAAAAGGAGCAATATTTGAATTGGCTGAAATCAGTGAAGAGTTCAGACTTCTCGTAAATTGCCTCTGTGAATCCCCCACAGCCATCAGCTGCTTTGAAGTGGGTGGTAATTCGAATGAGTGCTTTTGATTTTTAGCTCACACATTACTTTGCTGGAAGAGAAAGATTCTTCTTTACCTTAGATCACCTCTTCCTCCCATGAAAACTGGTTTCTAAAGAGAAAATAGAGATGTTGTCTAATATGTTTAGTGAATATATATATATATATATATATATATATATATATATATATATCCAGGCACCTCAGAAGCAACGTCTGGTGACCTGTTTCTGAAAAGTTACAGCTTGAAAAACTATATCGCAATGAATAATAACAACAGCCATCTTAGCAACTTAGAGTCAACTCAACTCTGACTCTCTGAAATGCTCTTGCAACCCTCAGGAGAATGTGGGCATATTTCAATAAAACTGTTTTGTGCATATTCTATTTATCAGCAGACTTCTAGAGTATTCATATGGACAATGAACTTTGGGGAATACAAGAGACGTGAGCATCTGGAGGTGTTTGAGGGAATGAAAAAAGTCGAGAAGAACAGTATCACGATTGTAATGAAAGTTTAGGTAATAATGTGGCCATGCATGTGCCTATTGAATTGAATGATTCTTCTCCTACTCCCCTGCATGTAGTAGAAGGGAACAAAGCTTGGACTAGTTGAAAATATGAATGTGTTTCAAAATCTCTCAAAACTCCAGTGGGGGAAGAAAATCTCCTTTAAGCATTTACCAAATGCTAATTCACTATATGCCAAGCACTTGGGGGGAGCCCTTGGGGTCAGGAAGCAGATTTTTGGATGATTTCCTCCAGCCAGTCTAAGATCAAAGCAGGAGCTTTGCAAATACTTCTGTAAATGGCAAAATGTATATGGCCTGTGATAATCTTCATCTTTTCCAACCACATTAGTTTAAAATAGAAACTGGGGCCGACTAGAGAGTGTCTCAGAGGAAATTGCTTCAACCATAAGGGGAAGTTTCCTTTCTGGTACTTGTAAAAGAGAACCTTCTTCCCCAGTCTTGCTGAGTTTGACTTGCTTAACACCTACTGGTTTTAATGATAGGAGTTAGTGATGTGTATGGAAGTGTTTAGTTTCCTTTTTTATGTGTTTGCTACATAATTTTTTTAAAAATGGCTCTCCAAGAAATCTATTGTTAGAGAGGCAGCATGGTGTTTAAATACTTCTAAAGGATCAATGTCTGGGCCTCTACTCAAGTGCTCCCTCAATGCAAGAACACTTTGTTCTATTAAACTGGCATTCCAAGATGCTCACCTTCCTGACACAGTCGCTGAAGACAAAATGGGTGCATAAGCAAATGTGGTCAAGAAAGCTGATGGTGCCTGGCCATCAAAAGATATAGTGTCTGGGGTCTTAAAGGCTTGAAGATAAACAAGTGACCATCTAGCTCAGAAGCAACAAAGCCCACATGGAAGAAGAACACCGGCCTCTGTGATCACAAGTTATCTGTAAGATCAGGTATCTAGCATCAAAGAACAAAAAAATCATATCATTGTGAATGAGATGGAGGGGTAGTGTGGAGTGAAAACCAAAAGCCAATCTGTAGGCAACTGGACATTCCCTTACAGAAGGGTCACACAGGAAGTGAGCTAGTCAGGGTACAGTGTCGCAGCAATGAAACATACAACTTTCCTGTAGTTTTTTTTTTGGGGGGGGGATCACTGTCCTCTGGTGGTGGTAGTAGGAGGCCCAGCCTTTGCTCCTGTGGAGCTGGAATTGAACCTCCATCCCAGTAGGTCGCAGTCCTGCGCACAACCACAATGCCACCGGGGCTCAGCCCCTTTCCTGTAGTTTTTAATGCTTCTTCCCCATTGTTATCATGATCCCCATTCTACCTTACAAATCTGGCTAGACCAGAGGATGTACACTGGTACAGACAAGAGCTGAAGACATGAGGAATCCAGGACAGATTAAATCCCTCAGGACCAATAATGAGAGTAGTGATACCAGGAGGGGAAGGGGAAAGTGGGGGAGGAGGGGGCAATCAATCAAAGTGATCTACATATAACCCCCTCCCTGGGGGATGGAAAACAGAAAAGTGGGTGAAAATATATATATCAGACAGTGTAAGTCAACTTACACTGTAACATGAAAAAATAAGGGGAAAAATAAGGAGCCCATACTAAAGGCTGAAGCAAATGTTTTGAGAACAATGAGGGCAACAAATGTACAAATGTGCTTGACACAATGAATGGATGTATGTATTATGATAAGAGTTGTACTAGCCCCCAATAAGATGGTTTAAATAATAAAAATAGACCGATGTCAATGAATGTAGTTATTCCCATTGACTTTTTGCACTGAAAAACTGATTGTGTTGGTTAGAGAGAAGGTAGTAGGTCAAACCCAGATAATCCTGCAATTGAAGGATGTTGGATTACTAAAGAGAAAGTGTGCTGATGTAATAGTCAATAGACTTGAATTAAAGTTCTTCCCTCTATATTCTGTTAAATAACAATAGGAGTCTCATGGAAGGGTCTTGAGGAAGAGAAGAGCCAGTCAGGACACAGTATAGCACTGATGAAACACATAACATTCCTCTAGTTCTTTAAGCTTCCTTCCCCCTTCCTCCACTTCAGTTCTATCTAACAAATCTGGTTATAGAAGATCATGTACACTGATACAGATAAGAGTTCTCTGCACACAGAATCCAGGACAGAGAAACCCCTCAGGACCAATAATGAGAGTAGCAATACTATGAAGGTAGGTAGAAGGTAGGGAGGAGAAGGGGGAGAAAGAGGGAACCAATTGCAGTCATCAACCTACAAACAGTAGATGGTGTAAAATATGAAAATAAAAATAGTTTATAAATTATCAAGGGTTCAGCTGAGTCCCAGTGGCGTGGTGGTTGACTGCAGAGCTGCAGCCCACTGGCTTAGCGGTTCAACTCCAGCAGCAGCTCTCCAGGAGCAAAGTTGGGTCTCCCACTCCCACCAGAGGCAGTGAAGCCTAAAAAAATAAATAAAAATAAATTATCATGGGTTCATGAGGGTGGGAGGGAGAGGAAAAAAGAGGAGCTTATAGTAAGGGCTCAAGTAGAAAGAAAATGTTTTGAAAATGAAGATGGCAGCATATGTACAAAAGGGCTTGATAAAATCGATGTATGAATTGTTATAAGAACTGTAAGAGTCCCCAATAAAATAACTTATTAAAATAAATAAATAAATGGCAGTGTGATCCTTACCTTCTGTGTTGATGGTCTTAGTTTTCATATCTATATATTGAAGACTCAACATTAAGTACCTGATGTTATCAAGTAGTAAGCTTAGGTTCTGCATTTATAGTGAATTTTCATGGAACTTAAATTTAATATGACAATATAGTGTGCGACATGTTCTAAGGGAGGCATATAGTGGCTGTCCTGAGAACATAGCAATATGTGAATTGTGTCCCAGAATCTAGGGAAGGTTTATGAAGAAAGTGACCTTTGAACTGAGAAATTCTTCTCTAAGCAAGCAATTCCCTTCCAGGAGTCTCTTGTCTCTACCTTGACTAGAAAACAAAGACCTACTTTAAAATGGCAAAAATATCATCAACTTTAGACATATCATTATATTAACTTTTCAGGTCTTACACGTGTTATGGATTTACTCCCACCCTTGGTAACCAACTAGAGGCACTTGTCAGCAGTGGGATGAGAGGTATGGCAGAGTAGGCATTGGCTCCTGAGGGACCCTGGGGTGCAAGGATTGCAGCAGGGTTCCTTAGGGCAGCTGAAGCTTGGCCTGAGGCTCAAATAGAAGCTAGATCTTGTTAAGTTCTGGTTCCAATTTCTAGTGCTCCTGATGAACTCTAATGAGGCCAGTCTGATCCCAGCATTTTGAAATTAGAGCACATCCCTTCCTGGCCTACTAGGAATCTAGTGAACTTTGTAGGGGAGAAACCTGGTGAAGAAGACATTAAAGTCGTGTCAGACGTGAAGGCAGGATGCTGCTCGCACACACCAGTGTAACTGGCAATGGAGAGACTAAGGTCTACTGAGGAGGTAGGGCCATGGTGGAAAGCCAGCTCTTGTAGGTACAGGATCTTGGATTCAGTTTAACTGTCGTGAGTTCAAGAGGTTCTCCTTACAGTGAGCCTTTCTCTTGTTTATAAATGTCCTTCAAGAGCAGATCAAGCCAGTGGGTTTTTCTCTCTTGTTCCTTACTCTCATCAGACCCTCCAGCCTCCTGATTCAGGCCTTCAAAGAGACAAAGTAACAACTGCCTGTCTCATGCAGAACCTAGTTCCTACTCATTGGGACAACACCTATTTACTCTTCTTTAAGGGTCCACACCCTGGCATTGCTGTTTAGCCAATTCCAGTTCACAGTGAGCCTACAGGACCCAGTAGACGTCCCACGTAATTCTATGACCCTTGTTCTGTTACCTACTCTATTGAAGGCTTGACTTCCTATTATTAAAAATGGTAGCAACTGGAACATTAAATGAGATAAAGTAGGTTACTACTATTTTAGCTCCCTCAATTTTGGACCTGTCATTAGGAAAGGTCAATCGTGCTTCGTAAACTAGCGGGTTAGCAGAAATGAGGGTAACCTCCCGTGAGATAAGTTGGGACATGTAGAACAGTGGACTCAAACATACTAACCATCATGATGATGATATAGGACCCGACAGCATTTTGTTCTATGAATCTCCAACATCAGATCACCATGCATTGGAACAGACTCAATGGCTTCTATCCACCGAGCGATAAACTGGGTGAAAGAATTGACCCTGGGTGTGGCGCACAGTAGGAGCTCCATCGATTGTGAATATCAGGCTTCACAAAGGATGCGATGAAGCAGACTCTTTCTTTCCCTCCCTTAGACTCACCAGTAGCCCATGTATCAATTCCCATTATTGTACCCATCCCTGCAATGGAGTGGCTTTTATTGAATGTGGTTCTTCTAGTCAGTCTCTGTAACTGCTACCCAATGACATTTTATTGAGAGCCCGGGGTCAGAGAAGTACGAGAAAGAAACTGATAGGATTATAGGATTCAGCTGTGATTGGTTATTAACTGGTTTGGGATTGCCATTCTGCTGTGTGTTCAATGAACCTTCTAAGGAACAGGAAGCCCCCAAAAGCAGCACATCCATTAGACCCCATACTCCTGAATATTGAACCTCCTTGATCCTGCAGACAGCTGTGACACCAGGGGCGTGGCAGAAGAACCAGGAGTCAGAGCATGAGACAGAGTGGTGGGTGTTCCAGTCCACAGAGCAAGTAAAGCGCAGTGCTTTGGGGTAGTGTGCTACCTTGTGGAGTAGTGCAGAGTGGAGTTTGGTTTGGCTGGAGTTGAGTACCGTCTTGGTTGAGGTTTATAGTTGGGTGCCATGCCCTTCGGGTATTTACTGGAAGCCCTAGATGAGCTTTGTAGCATTGCTTGAGCAGGGCAGAGGCTAGGCCAAGAGGCTGAAGGGCAAACAGTGACCTGCCTCTGGGCACAGCAGAGAAGACTGTCCTTACGGAACCAGCATATCTTGAGCTTCTCTCACCTGAATTAACTTGTCACTTCCCTACATAAAACTCACAATTATGAGAATTATTGTCTTTGTGTTCTGTGTCCCTTTTACTCTAAAGTATTGAACCCAGCAGAAAAATAGAGCATGCTGTGGGAGGGACAGTATCAACACTGGTAAGAAGTTTGGATGGTGGGGGTAAGTCTCACCCTGACCTTGCTACAATCAGCCGTGGGAGTCACAGGAGATCATGCCATTTTCCCAACTCCTAATGATTACAGTGGTTTATTTTAAACATATGTCTTCTCAGCTACACCAGGAACTTTCGGCAGGAAGAAATTAACCTTATGACAGTGCATTGTTCATGTTTTGACTAGCCTATAGTATACACCCATTGAAAGTTTGTCAGATCTCTGTGGTTTCTCTGCTGACTGAATGCAAAAGCGAATGAACAATGGTAACAGTGATGGAGAGAAACGAAACTAGTGATTTTCATTAACCAAGGGGAATATTTCAACATAGCATCCTTTTCTTGTTTTGACTGGCTCAGCAAGTAAGACACCAGACTTGCTGAATTTTATTCAGAGCGTTGTAGACTCTCCTGTGAACAAAGAAAGTCTGAGCTGTATTAACTTAAAGAGTCAAGTAAGGAAGCTTCATTCTAATCTCAGTACCAGACTGTCCATTAAAAATAACTAAGAAGTGGAGCTGAGCACTGGTGACGTAAGTGGTGGAGTGCGGGACTGCAGCACACAGGCTTGGTGGTTCAAATCCAGTGGCAGCTCTCAAGAGCAGAAGAGGGCAGTGATGCCCCCCCCAAAAAAAAAAACCCAAAAAATAACTAAGAAGAAACAGACTCACACCACCAAGCTTCAGTGTGACTTTATATTGCCTGTCACCTGTTGCAGTGTCCTTTACCACATACCTCTCAGCAACCAAGTGGTGCTGGGTCTGCGATTTGTATATAGGAGCTATGGGATCCATCCTTCATTTACATGAAAACTTTAATTACTGTATAGATAATTTTCTTTTCTGAATTCTGTAAGCTCTGCCACAAAATTTCCCTGAAGCTATTAAGTTATCCCTTAGCAGCATCCCTGACCAACATCGTGTCTCATACAAACGTAGATTCCATTTTACTTACTCTACTGGGCATGTCTCAATGTAGTCTAGAGACATAAAGCCTGCCTTCCTAGTCTTTCCAGAAGTCCTTTTGACAAGGAGATTAGACTGAGTCACCTGC